>JAYMSU010000234.1:0-16008 GCA_036897765.1 Erodium chrysanthum | reverse complement strand
TGGCAGAAAGTCCATGAGAAATAGAAAGCGAAATTGGCAGCGTGTTGAGTTGAGCTTGCGCGTACATAAAAAAAAAAGAGAGGAAATGCTCTTTTTTCTGTTTCTGTCATAAAAAGACTTAATAGAAAACAATTGGAAGTCTCGTTCTTGGAAAGGGGAAAGAGAATCAAAGAAAATGAAAAAGAGTTCTATTTGACTCCCTCTTGTTCTCGCCGGAATTGAAAGACAGATTCAGTGAAGCACCTACATTAAGGATGCGCCTAATTTCAAATTGCCCCCTTATTATTATAAGTTGGAGAGGCTCAAGGATCAACAGTTGCTTGTGACAAGGCTCTACTGATGCAAGAGGGACAACCTAATAACCAGATTAGATTAGCTACCCAAGGCGTCTTGATGACGCTAGTAAACCAAGGGCTTATCTTACCTATCTCTATCTATAGCCTATCCTAGCATAACAAGAACCCTAAAACCATACGAAATAGAGGAATAAAGAAAGGCCCTTTCTTATTAAACTAAACTGGGCGGACCCAATAGTAAGGACTACTTTCTCTACTTGTAACCTATCGAATATTAGCCTTTGCCCGAATCTTCGCCTTTACCAACTCCGGTTTTTGGCTTCTTTACAGCAGTAGGTTTCTATTCTACACCGGCTGACTGGGATAAACTTGATAAAATATAACCCTAGGGAGCAGCTCAACAGGAAGCAGAGGTAAAAGAATAAGTGAGCTTTTGACCTCGGTTTTGATTAAGGGACAGTTAAGACTCGATGGTCCATAGGTGCTAGCCAATAAGATTACCACGAGGGATGGATTTACTCGCCTAGAGGTCCGTAGAAGCAAAGCCTATAGGATGAGAGAGACGATTACCTCTGTTTTATCGTCTTTTATTTTTATGGAAGAATAACCAGCCCAAAAAGGCTTTTAATGCCAAGAATACTAATTCTAATTACTTTAGTAATGGCAGTAGGAATTCTATTAACTCCAATTTATTCATTAGCTATGTTACGCCAGATGTTCTAGTTCTATGGCTACAGACTCTTGAATGTCCCAACCCCATCCTGGGGTCGATGTAGATGCAGATATCTACCTACTGTGCAGGCCCGTTCATTCATGGCGGGTTCCAGCCTATTCGGGGGTTGAGATGAAAGAAAGTCGATACAGCTAAGCATCTCTGAAAAGACGGGATACACGGGTTCGAACAAAGCTTTAAGAATCGAACCATACTCAACAGGGCCCTTAGGTTATTGGTTATTTATAGCTCGCCTTTCTAATTAAACTGGGGAGAGGTTTATTTAAGCTCGACCAGAGGGAGAGGAATGGACTAATAGCTGCTCTTAGTAGTTCAGAGGTACTTACTAGAGCAAAGCGGTCAGATTGGTAACTATCCGAGAGTGGACATTCTAAAGATAGTTGTTGAGGTCTTGCCAGAGCCTAACTACTCCGATGACCCATTTTTGAGTTATTCAAATCTTTGTATACTGCTGATGATTCGGGCGTGGATCCGAGACATAAAAAACCTGTCACAGTCTTTCTTCATTGTGAACTTTCTACTTTCCTTATCTTTCAAAAGAAAAGCTCTAATGAGGTTCTATATATAATACACTCGACCGTAGGGAGAGGATTATTAATATATTTATATACTCGGGTTATTTATATCTCACATAGAGGAGAGGAGCAAAGGTCGAGCTCAATTCCCCCTATTTCTTTTAGGGCCTCGCTAAAGCTAAAAAGACTTTTTTATGGGTATAATAAATCTGAAAAAGTGGATCCCCGATAGCTTCAGAAGTGGCAGCAGTGGTATCGTATAGTGGAGGGTTGAAAGAGCTCCGAAAGAGGGAGGCTGCTTTTCTATTTTAGTTTAGAGAAGAGTTCTTTCGAACCATCGGCACTCGTGTACCATTGCATAGGCCGACATTGACTACTCCATTCTTTCTCGATGCGGATCACAGCCTAGTTTCGTAGCCAAGGTTTATTAACGCAGGGGCTTGGCACCAAGGAAAGAATTCGCTTGGTTTGAAAACCAAGGGGCGAAGGGCAGAGAGTTCCGTGACCCAGTTCTTTGAACCGAGATTGCAAAAGAATAGGAATCGAGTGAAGAAGAAAAGAACTAAAATAGAGGCAACAACTCGTTATTCAAATGCTTTCTCTGGTTCGCTTGCCCTTGTTCAAACTGTTTCTTTTTCTGTGGTTACTGCGGATTCACTTCTTTCGGAGGGTAGCAAAGCAAAGGAAGAATAGCTATCCTTTCGTACCCTTGCAAGGGAATCCACTTCTGAAAGATGCCGAGAAGAAGCTTTTGTCTCTTGGGTTTGCCCTTATGAAGCCGTGAACTCTGCTTTTGCGGGTACTCTGACCGTTGAAGGAACAAGCGCAATAGCTGCGATTTGAGTATATACTCTCTATATAGCCGTAGTCAATACCCTGGTAAATGGATTTAGGAGAGAAAGATCCCAGCCTAAGTGAGGAGGTTTAGCGGTCAGTAAGAAAGTCCTCATTCATGTTGAATGAGACTTTTCACGGAAGTCTTAGTTGGACTCTATACCCTATTTTTCTTACGATGATAACAAGGCCTTTTTTCCTTTTCCTGGGGTAGAGACCTAGCTTTCATCTGTCTGTTTGTGATACTCTTTTGTCCGGCTGGGAAAGAGTTTGACGATCTAGTTACATATCACGGTACTCCGGAATTCTCAGTATATTCAGTATATATAGTAGCGTACTGGACTCCATCTACATAAGTCTAAGCATTCAAGAATCATTTGACAGTTCTTATTTCCATTTTCCGACTCTCCTCTTCTTATTCTTAACTTACTTCACCGCAATACTTATCCAATCCAAAGACAGGACAAGTTGAAAGAGCTCCGGTAGTTATACTTTCCTTTATGTCTCGCGTAAGAAAGATAGTTTAGAGTGCCATACAAAGAACCTTAGATAAGGAGATTCCTCCCATTGACTGAAGTGAAGAGTAAACCTTCCACACAAGGCAATCTTCTGATAGAGGGGAAGAGAGAGGGACCTAGCCCAAATAAGTATTAAGTTATTATCTCCGTTTCACTACTCCTCGAGACATTTCTGCTTTAGACTCTCGTTTTGATTGAGCATTTTTTTTTTAGTATTGTTTTTGCGCTTGTTAACCTTCTTCGTTTTGACCGGACAACTGGATGCGAATCTTGCTCTACCACCTCTTTATTTCAAAATAAATCACTATAGTGAATGGCTAAGAGGTTTTTTTTTCCTACATTGAAGCTGACCGAGAACTCCCTGAGCTGGTGTTCGCTGTTGCGGAGCTGCCAAACTAGTAAAGCACAAGCATTAGAGGAGTATGCTTCAAAAGCCAGACTAAATAGCCAGACAACTCTCGTTCGTAGATTGGAAGAGCTAAAGTAACTGTTCGTTGGGGCGGCCCAACTGATAGCACTAAGATGGAATAGAATAGGCCTGCTAATATGCCCAATGTCCTTGCTGAAATATGATGAGAGGCTCAGGATCTCTCTCGAGCTCATTTGAGGAGGCAGGATTTGCCCTAGAGAGGGCGCCGAGTTTGGGTACGTACCTATTTAGGCAGATAGGCAATCCACTTTTGTGTGATTCTCCCACCGTTCAGAGAGAGATTGGCCTATGTTAGGGTCTGCGTCGAAGTTATGCCGAATTCGGAGTTCCGGTTATACTGATGAACAATGAAGGGATTCAAACTAGAATTCCAGTTGAGTATGAATGGGTTTGTGCCCGATAACACCACCCAAAGCTCCCGAGGCGCATCTATCAGAGAAGGGGAGTACGAAGCATCGAAGCTAACCCACTAATCCTAGTCTTATCGTCACTGCTTTCGGCATATTATAGTATAGAAAGTATGCTACTCTACGATAGAGGCAAAAACCAACCCTATGCCGGTGTGAGAATGGAGATCTTCGTCCTATCATCCTTAGTTTGTGACGTGAGCTCTTCAGTTCGTGAGTTCTCGAGCGGTGAAGAAGCTGAGCTTTGATTATCCCTTCACATAGTCTAATCCGAAGCTGAGCTACTATCCTTTATCCTATCAACAAGGCAAAGCCGGACTAATCGACTATCTCCCAACATAGTTGGGCCTCGCCTCAGATATTGGTTCCCTTGATCAGCCAACGGCTTGCAAGATCTGGAACGACCGGCGAATAGAAAGCTTTATGTAACGTAGAAAGACGTCAAGAAAGCTTGAATAAGAATAGTTGATTCAATAGCTGCTGCGGCTTTTTGAATATCCTCTTAACTATACTTTTGACTTTTTCCTTTCATCATCCTTTCTTTTCTTGTTCTTTGTAGTTTCCGCTTCTCGCTCTACAAATGAGGGAAGACTTGTATTTTAGTAAACGGTTTGTTGGTTTTTCCAACCAAAGATAAGGAGTTGGCTTCCGTCTCAGTCATCTTTCATCCAATCTGCGAAAGAAGGAAACGAAAAGCCAAAGAAAACAACTAACCCAATCCACTCCAAAGTTTAGTTGCAAGTAGGATCAATTTGAGAACGACCCGTTCATCCTTTTCTAAAGTAGTTGTCTGATAAAGCGAGCTTCCGCATTTCAAAAGAGAGGAAGGGATGAGCGCCTGCGCGCGAAAGCCGGAGGTATCGCCTGGGATGAAACGCGACTTCACTTATTTATGTTATTTGTTGAGGGAAAACAGAAACGAAGAAAGCAAGGTTCAGAGCGGGAATAAGATGAATCTGGACTGACTTTTCTCGCATCTCTTCCGGTCGGGTATAAAGCACCCTTCTGGAATACCCATCCGATGAGCACCTAGTGATGACCGACTATCCACCTCAATCGACATGAAATTCTGTCTGATCAGCTGATGAAGGCATCGAGTTATTAATACTACAAACAATAAGTATCTCGTTCGACTCGCATGTGTGAAGCATGATTTGACCTTTGCCCTGCTAGAAAATGGATCTTCAAGCTAGAAAAACTTCAGTTTAGTCTCCGCTTTGAATCGTGAGATTAGAATGAGTTCTTACCTTCTTGGGACATCTTTAGGAGGTTTGATAGCTATAAGCTCATCTCG
Organism: Erodium chrysanthum; assembly: GCA_036897765.1. Taxonomy (NCBI): domain Eukaryota; kingdom Viridiplantae; phylum Streptophyta; class Magnoliopsida; order Geraniales; family Geraniaceae; genus Erodium; species Erodium chrysanthum. The sequence continues at coordinate 10,981 of JAYMSU010000234.1, read as the reverse complement.
TTCGAATTGCCTTTCGGGGAAGAATTCCCAGATCGGACCACATCCAACAAGAAGGCGGGTGCACCCTTAAAAAGCGAGCAGGAGATCTTCCAGCAACCCCTTTTTTCTCTTAGAGTTTGTTGCCAGGTGTCAATCCAACACTAAACCTACTATCTTTCTTCCTCTTTCGACTCCTTCCCTTCTTCTAAAGTAATGAAGAGCTCACCAAGAGGGAGTTCAATCTCCTGGTAATCAGTCTTTTATCCCATCAATGCACTCACTCCGCCTCCCTATGAGAACGTTAGTCTGACCCTTGAAAGTGGATAAGGGCATGAGCCATCTGGGAGGTAATTTGGTCACGCGGATCCCTGGTTTGTATACAGCCAGTGGAAAAACAACCATCCGAAAGCTCCCCCTTCCTTGCTTCGCTGTGGAAAGTGTATTTGGCCCCAGTCACTCTCCCCGGTATGCCTGCCCTGACTCTTTCCCGTCCCATAAATTTATCAAGGTCGCCCCTTTTTCTTTCTCTTCTTCCGCCCCATTTACTAGATAGGGCCAATTACTAATAAAGGCTCGTCTACCCTGTGCATGTCTTATCTACTAAGACCAATTCCTCGCCTTCTCCATTTCATTCTGCGCTCCCTATTCCTTCCCAACTTGATTGAAATTCCATTCAAGCGTGCTTTCACCCCGGAGGAGGCTTCATTGTAGTTGGTTTTCTCCTCAGAAGAGACTAATAGACCTCACCCTCGCGGAAGCCTTGAAGAGTTCATCAGTTATCATAATCAGTTTGTTTATCTCGGCTCTGACCCCTTGAGCTATTGAAAGTCTCAGTTTCGGTACGTAACCAACCAAATTCTCAGTTTTCGCTTTCAGGGAGTGTGGACAGATTTTCTCTCTTTTATGTATCCTCCTAGTCGGTCACCCTTGTTCCTATCGTCTGGGTCAAGAATTCGGATTTATCGACCCGAGATTCCGCTTCCATAGCCAGTTGGCTCGGTCAAGTAAGTCCTCGGGAGGGGAGAAGACTCATTTTTCATTCTATCTAGTTAGGGGGGGAAGCAACCTCTTCACTACGCTTGAGTCAATAACCTTAACCTCGAACAAGGCTCGAGCTATTTCACTTCGTTTCACTCGAGTTGCCTGAAATGAAGAGGAGTGCGAAAGCATCCATTGGGCTCAAGGCTAAATCTATCTACAAGCTTCCATCCACAGACCGACGGGCAAAGAGAGCGGATAAACGGTATGGTATCCTAGAAGTCTACTTACGACACTTTAATCAAAACAAGTGCCAATCAAACGAAAGGTCCATAGGTGCTCTCCTAAAAGGTTATCTATATACTCGTGCAGAGGTCTATTAGTCTCACATTGAGGAGAGGGAATTCTATCTTTTGCATACTTTTCTTTTGTCGGCCGGCTGGCTTCAACTAAATAGGATAAATTGAGGAGCGTTTAGCACTCGATCAGGAGAGGTCCGCAGCCGCACTTAATAGTTAGTAGTGCAGAGGGAAAAAGGGTCCCAATTAAAAGGTCTGTCTTTTCTTTCTTGCTCGAATGAAATGAATAGGTGCAAAACAAGGTTTCAATCTCTAGGTCCTTTCCTTAATAATGGAGGCAAGGGAATCAAGTAGCGACCAGAAATAGGGCTTGGGATTCCGAACCACTGCCGGCTAAGCCGAAATTCGATAGAGGTGTCCGGGTAGAAAGACAAGTAGAAAAGGATCGAAAGAGGCTCGACTTAAAAGGAGAGGATCGATTCCAGAATGTGGAGGTGCGTTTTAGCCCTGGTAACGGATCCAGATGAAAGTAAGAGATTGGGGCTAGCTGTGTTTCCGATGTCCGGCAAAGTAAGTACTCTGCTTCGCACGTTTGCCCAAAGAAAGCGGCACCGACTCTTCACTATCGTGCAGGAAGAGGATGTGACGGTGCTTAAGGAAGAAGAGGAAATTCATCCAGACAAGGGTATGATTGCATTACATGGTTATGAGTCGGAACATGGTTATGAGACGGGAGATTACCCCGAAGAGGACTTGCGTACCGGGGTAGGCATGGTTTTTGATTCTATTACTAGACTCCCTTGTCCTTGTGACTTAAACAACTGCTAGCTGACAGGCTTCCTTGGCTATGGCTAGTTAGTGTAGCCCATTAACTTTGTTCCCTCAATGAAGCTCTCAATCAAGACATCCTGTAGTTCGCGGAAGGCTCCAAACAAATTGCTTAAATAGAGCAATAAATCAAAGGTTCCTCTTCGTTAAGCACTCTCGCTGCTCCCCCTTTTTCTTGATATGGTCGCGGCTTCGCTCATAACATCCCTGGCGCGAGGCTTGTAAGATCTCTACTCTAGTTGGGGAATTCGTCTTGCCAATCTTAGGGGTCCCGGAATGAAAGAATAGTTTATGTTTCACCGGGTTTTGAACTCAAATACGACAAATTTGCATGGTTTTGCTCCTGTAAAGTAGGAAAGTTTCATTATTGAGATGGAGCTCCCTTAGGAAAAGAGTCGAGTAAGGTTTCCGGCCAGCATGAAAGAAATAGCTTTAATCTCGAAGGAAGGCTATAAACCGATAGCTTTTCTCCGATTCGCGTCATTATGCTCGATAAAGGGAATCAGAGAAGCTCCAATAGTGCCAATATTGGAAGGGAAAAATGCTTCGAAGGTGAACCTGTTCCCATGCAATAGTCAGGAATTCCTGACGGTATCGAGCCGGAACAATCTGCTCTTCCTGAAAACTTTCATTAAGTGCCAAAGAATTACCTGTCCCTATCATACAGTATTCATCTCTCCTTGATGATAAATCAAGTATCGGTGCCCTTGCAGAGATTTCATAAAAGGGGCTTTCTAGAGATCAAAAATCACCGATTCTCGCATGAATTGCTAAGGATCCAATAAGGCCAACATTGATTCCTTCAGATGTGTCAATTGTGCAAATGCGTCCATAGTAGCTAGGATGTATATCTCGTGATGTATTATCTAAAATAGTAATATTGGTTTGAGTTCTATTGTAATGGATCACACTAAGGATCGCTGGCGATTCGATTCCATTCTGTCAACTCTTCGATGCCAACAAATGACGTAAATAAAATCACTTAGATAGATAGAAGAAAAATGCTTCTATTTGCATCCCATGCTCTATGTTGGTCAACAACCAACCCACACCATCTTGCGTTTCGTTCTTCAAAGAAGAATAAAGAAGGTTTTTCAAAAACGAAGAACCAAGAAGGTTATTCATTCAGTCAAAATGTCTCTAAGAAAGCAACGATTCTCGCTTCTTAAGCAACCTATATCTTCTCTGCTGAATGAGCATTTGATAGATTATCCAACCCCGAGCAATCTTAGTTATTGGTGGGGCTTCGGTTCTTTAGCGGGTATTTGTTTAGTTATTCAGATAGTGACTGGTGTCTTTTTAGCTATGCATTACACACCTCATGTAGATCTAGCTTTCAACAGCGTAGAACACATTATGAGAGATGTTGAAGGAGGCTGGTTGCTCCGTTATATGCATGCTAATGGGGCAAGTATGTTTTTCATTGTGGTTTACCTTCATATTTTTCGTGGTCTATATTATGGGAGTTATAGCAGTCCTAGGGAATTTGTTTGGTGTATCGGAGTTGTCATTTTCCTATTAATGATTGTGACAGCTTTTATAGGATACGTACTACCTTGGGGTCAGATGAGCTTTTGGGGGGCTACAGTAATTACAAGCTTAGCTAGCGCCATACCTGTAATAGGAGATAGCATAGTGACTTGGCTTTGGGGGGGTTTCTCCGTAGACAATGCAACCTTAAATCGTTTTTTTAGTCTGCATTATTTACTTCCCTTTCTTTTAGTAGGCGCCAGTCTTCTTCATCTAGCCGCATTGCATCAATATGGATCAAATAATCCACTAGGTGTACATTCAGAGATGGATAAAATAGCCTTTTACCCTTATTTTTATGTAAAGGATCTAGTGGGTTGGGTAGCTTTTGCTATTTTTTTTTCGATTTGGATTTTTTATGCTCCTAATGTTTTGGGGCATCCCGACAATTATATACCTGCTAATCCTATGTCCACCCCGCCTCATATTGTGCCGGAATGGTATTTCCTACCCATCTATGCCATTCTTCGTAGTATACCTGACAAAGCGGGAGGTGTAGCCGCAATAGCACTCGTTTTTATATGTCTGTTGGCTTTACCTTTTTTTAAGGGTATGTATGTGCGTAGTTCAAGTTTTCGACCCATTTACCAAGGAATCTTTTGGTTGCTTTTGGCAGATTGCTTACTACTAGGTTGGATCGGATGTCAGCCTGTAGAGGCACCTTTTGTTACTATTGGACAAATTGCTTCTATAGTTTTCTTCTTGTTCTTTGCCATAACGGCCATTCTGGGACGAGTTGGAAGAGTCATTCCTAATTCTTACACGGATGAGCCCTAGCCCTCTGCAGCCCACCACACCAAAATATGATGTGATAAGGCAAACCCCACATCAAAGATGTTCAGACCTAAAGTGGACTGAACAGCTGCAGAAGCAAAATCTCGGCCAAAGAAAAGAAATGTTGTGAAGTTTCAAATAGATAAGTCAGCGGCCATCGATCAGTGGCTGCTGATAAATAAAAAGAGAAACACACAACACTTCCTTGCAATCGGTCTAATGGTGCGCATTGATTAAATGTGCCATCCATAGGTATAGTACGGAGAACCGCAGCTAACCAGTTATGGAATGGTGCAAGCAATCTTTGCTTAACATAGTTCCCAATTGAATTGCAAATATTGCCCGCTCCCGAGCAAGTCGAGGCTAATCTGCCCAACTTTAAACCAGGTATCATATCTCTGTGTGGAACACGAAATAATTGAGGGCCAATAAAGGCATCAAACTGTTCCATGCTCCACTCAGAGATCCTTTGATTCCCTTTATTGTCAAAGGGATACCTAGTATAAAAAAATGTGGCCAGAGTAGGCCGGGACTTGTTGTCCAACCTTTCGAGTGGGAGTGGAAAAATTCCACTATACTATATGAGATAAAGAACATATCTCAAGCCGTATCAGAGGAAAGATTGATCGAGAATTCGACATCTTAACCTTTGATCGCTTGGGCTGATCAAGCCACTTGAGAATATGACTAGCTCTCTCTCTAATATGGGAGGCTCCAGAATTTAGAGCCTTAACCCAATCCGAAAGAATTGGATAAGAAGGTACGGATTTCCATGTGGGATCCCACGATATTCCTTGATAAAGAGGAATTCGTTAGATCTTAGGCAGATAACGAAGCAAAATGCTTCTTAGCTTAGGTTTTAGTTCTCCGATAAACTCTCGGATCACTGGCTGTTCGTTTTCCAAATATGGATCACTACCAGAACAGTAACCCTTGGGTGTACCGACAGGCCTTATAATTGTTTCGAAAGTATCCTTGGATACTTTCTTAGCTAAGGGTATAAACCTTGCTAATGAAAACAATGATAAGTAGAACTGAACTAGCTTATCTGCCTTGTCATCACCTCTGTATATCATACGTCTATGATAGGATGATGGTAGGAAATCCCTTCTTCGTAAGCGTAATAGGAACAGAAGTGGAATATGAAGGTTTATCTCCTCCATACGCAACCTGTAATGAAGATGCAGACTCTAAGCCCACACCTGATCAGTGCAAAATTATGACACCAAGAATGAATTGACAAGCGGATGAGTTTTCTAGTTGGCTATGTTGATATAGCTTAGATAGGGAAAAGAGACTCTACTATATTGAATTTAGGGTAGGGCTGAACTTTCCAATCCGGGGCTCAATCCATTTCCTCATTCGATTCTTATCCTTTTTTATCTTTTTCTTTTTACTCTTTCTTGTCTTTTCTTCTCATTAGTGAGAGGTTTAAATAACTCGACTTAGGAGAGGTTCGGAGGCTCATCTCATTTCAGTTAGGCTGCAGGAAATGCAGCTTTGTTCAAGTCTCAGCTATTGGTGCAGCTAATAATGTCAGCTTAAGGAAGGTAGGAGCTATCGTAGAGGTTTTCTACCGTCATCCTTAATGAAAGAAGAAGTTGTTCACGCAAGCGCTATTAACTAGTGACTCAGCTGGTGAATTAGTAGGTTCAAATCCTGCCCCCGCTAAATGAGTTGGTTGATTCTTTTCTAGCTTTTATCCTTCGCTATGTGCTGAGGGATGCATCTCTTCTCTTTCGATTACCTTTTTAGTGGTTTTTGCGGCAACTTACCTTACTCCTGTGAGCACAGGAAAATGGGACTAATGATCGATTCAGACACGACAAATGAAGAAGACGTAAGCTGGGCCTAAGAACCTTAAACTAGGGCTCGGGACAAGAGCCATAAACAAGCCCCTTACTACTTTCAATTGAAAGACAGAAATGGCCATTACACTGAAATCCAACAGGGGCCTCTCACTTACCTTATACCTTTTCTTCTAGTTCTTCCATTTCGGGTTCGACAACCACTTAGCCAAGACCAAGGAACTGTTCGTACATTGTTGAATAGAAGTAAGGAATGCCTATCTTGTAAGCAATGCCAATCTTTCAGAATCTTGTAATCATCTAATAGGTAGAAACTAGGTCCGTTCAACGATGGAAAATCTCACAGTGCGCAGAATGAATTCAAAGGGATCCGGACTCTCTCATTCCCTTGACTTTAGGAGCTGTCCCTCAAATTCATATACTACCAAAGAAGAAGATTGAAGTCATTCCATATTGGCAACTTTCTAATTGAAAGCAGACCTTTCCAGTAAGTCCATATTTAGAGAAATGGATGAAAACAGGAGATAAGCCCGATCTATATAGTAACATCTGAATGAATCCATTCCACTTGAATTGGTATTTGCATAATTCTCCTCTTATTGGGAAGAAAGATAAAGATCCACAAGAATCCATCTTGGGCTGTTTTCTTGTTCCAGTGTATGTATAGCCGGCCCATGCGGGTAAAGGTTTCATTGTACAAGGGGGGCATGAGAAGATCAGCTAAGCCCTAGTTGGCTACTCCAGGAAGAACTGTTCATGGCCATTATGGAGAAAGAGCCTTTTTTAGGTATAGGGGGGTATAGTATATGAGTCACATATATATATGAAAAATCACGGTCTGCTGATATAGAGGGTCTTCCATACAAAAGTAGAAAGGGTACTCGAAGTGCGTTCAATTGATTCAATATCGATGAACCTAGAAAAGAGAGTAGGAACCAGTGTATAACAAGAATTAGAGGAATGGAGTGGGGATTCTTGATTGGTGCCGAGCTAACAATAGCGCAAAGCCGTATTTGGTTAATAAGATCCTAAAGGTTTCTCTCTCCCAGGGAGTGCAGACCCATAATAAGCATATATTTCTTATTGTACGCCAAGTCAAGTAACAAAGAAAGTCTTGGTTTCAGAAGGAAGATGGAATGTCTAATGCTACCCGGAGATTGGATTCTTACGAGCAGAACAAAAGGGTAGGGCTTTGGAAGAGGGGGTCTGTTACCGAGCCGTCGTATTGGGAATAACTCGCGCATCTCCAAGGGTTCTTATAGAACACTAGGTTGTAAAGCCAAGGTTCTCATAGAACGCAGGGGCTTTGCACCAAGGTTTGTATCCGAAGCATAAAACTGCTCGCTCTCCGAGGTCCTATCGATTGGTTCAAAGGCCTGAAAGAGAAGGTTGTTCTAGGGCGCCTAGCTGGGACCGGATTCAAAGGCAACGCAGTTGTAGCTCGACCAGAGTAGCTTAGCAGCTCAAAGAGGTTATTTATCTCGCCATGAGGTCAATTTCAAGTCGATAAATCCACCTTTTCTTTCCGAGGACCATTAGGTACGTACGAAGTTGACCATACAATAGGGGGAGGTTTTTGATATCTTTAATGGGATGAGACGAGCTGAACGCTCTCAAGGCAACATAAGACTCTTTCTCTGGAAACCTATAAAAGAAGCATTTATTCGAAGAAAAAGCGATCAATTTCCTCTTCTATCATAGAGAATGGTTGGATTCTTGCAGTTCTAAGAATTGACAGGATACATCAGAAGAATCGTTTACAGGATTGAATGATTCCTACGAAAAGACATCATCATTTAAGGATTCCTAAGAAAAGACAAATGCAGCCTTGTCACTATGGAACTATGTATTATATGGGGCAGCGCTTTGAGAATAGTAATCAACAAAGAAAGAGAATCCTAGAATGGCCCCTTTTCTTTCTCCACAGTGTAAAGGTAATCATATTCTACAAATCTTACTAGAACTGCGCGCTTTTTAGCGGAAGCTTGCTATTTCCTTTTTTATGCAGCAAGTAGAGGCTAAAGCTTCTTTAGTGTTGGTACCAAAGAAGAAGGAGCTAATTCATACGGGCTAAAGGCTCGGTGCCATTATGTTCCGGCTCGGCGGTATGTTAACGAATTGGTCCACTACGGAAACGATGCTTCGTAAGCTCAGGTCCTTGAGAACGCAAGAAAAGACTGGAAAGAGGGAGCAGAAGAAAGCAAAGAATACAATGAATAATAAGCGGAGTACCCTTTTTTTAGTCCCTATCTTGAAAGGGGTTCGAATGCACTAGCTCCATTCAGTACTCTATGCTTTTATAAGGCTACCAGTTTTTACTTTAATTATGCAAGCTGCCTTGAAATAGCTGCTAATTCCCGTTCTTTCTCAGCTAGAACCCTACTAGCATTGCATTCTTCCTTGCAATCAAAGCTAATTCCCGTCCCGCTCTTTCTCAGCCCTATCCAGCTAGGCTAGAATTGCAGTCATACTATGACCCCGCATACGCAAAGCAAATATGGGTTCTGTTTCCTTACCTTGTAAAGTCAATTCTTTCTACAGGCTCGCTATCAACCCAATAGGACACTATCTGATTCTTCTACTTCTATGACGTACATCCTTTACTAGTAGCTTTTACCGATTTCTAGGTCTTGTTATAGATAATCCGATGGAGAAAGTTTACGAAAATCTATGTGGAATGGATTCACTCGTCTCTTAGTAAGACCAAGACCCAATTGCTTTATGGCCATCTTCATTGCCTTTTCTTCCTCTTCCGAGCATAAATAAACCTCTTCCTTACAGTCTCGCCCTTCTCCTAATGGTCCTATTCTGTGAGTATTTGAGACAATTGTAAGGTATTCAGCATCAAACAATTCCACTGAGGCATGTTCAGTAGCTGCACCCTTATGTTTAATGATTGGCTCACCATCTGGTGTTTTCAGGTAATACCTTGTTTTTGGTGCTAAGAATGGCCCTTCTATTACATGGTATTCTCACTTAAATAACCCCAATTCTGGATCAGAGACCATTTCTTCTGGAAGAGGATTTCCTAGAATGACTGAGTCCGTGTAGTAACAAGCATCTCTTGAGTGGGTAGATATGAATACGAGCACAGGCAGTGAGGGCTCCAGCCGGCTGCTATCGTTTTGCGGAAGGCCAGTACGGACTAGGTGGACTCCACCATTAATAACAAGAGGGGTCTCAGAGCACTCTAGAGTCTTTATCCTCAAATGGACGAGATAGACATCTTCTTTGAGCTTTTCTGCATAATGAAATGCATTTCTTTTCATCAATCGATCCTTTTCTTCTTCCTTTGGGAGAGCTGTATAGACGACTCATCTTTCTCAAGAGTCAGGAATGGGATTGATCTCTAGAATTCGTTCATACTCTTTCTCCATCCCTTGCCTTTTCTTAATACATAGGGAGTTCCGGGTTAGAGTCCCACAAGAAAAGAAGGAGTATGCTTGGTTGAAGTCAAATAGGTCCGTCCTAAAGGCAACGAGCCAAACTCAGTTACGAGCAATTTCTTGATCTGGAGATAGTTCTAGAGCTACCTTGTCTAAAGAACCTTGTTCAGAGGTGCAAAGGGGCTCGAGTCCAACGAAGAGGAGCACAGTTACGAGAACAACGTGAAGAGGTATTTCTTGCTCAAAGGAAGTGCAGAGGTGTAGATTACTCGAATGCTAGCTAAGTCGAGGATATTTATAGCTCGAAAGAGGAACCCCAGTTATCGACCATAGGGAGAGGCAAGAAGGTACAACGGTCTCAAACGAGACTCAGAAGGAGAGGCTATGACATGACTCGAAAGAGGTATTCAAGCGAGCAAACAAGAGGTATTTCTATCTCAGAGCCAAGCCGCGAAGTGAAGAGTCAAATAGGGAAAATGCCAGTACAGTAGGCTCAGGAGCTGTCTTCGGTCAATCGACTTACATGAGCTCATGCAATACCTGGGGTTCTGAAAGCTAATTCCCTAGCAATAGCAAGAAGATCGGATTCAAGGACAAACTACCCAAATTCCAGCAAGCAATAGGGATCTATCACAGACGAATTGTCTGTTTGTTCGTAAGCATTACCCATTTGTGTAAGGTCAAAATTTAACCTGAAAATTTGTAGTTTATTTATTATTTATTAAATTTGGATTCAAATGTATCCAAAACAAAGTTTAGTACTAAACTAAACATCAATATTCACCTATCTAAAAAAATTCCATTTATTGCACTCACAGAATTAATTATTTAACCATTGGAATTGACAATATGGGTATGGATTTATAACTTCAAACGATATTTGTTTGGACCTCAAAACCGCAATAACTTTGCTTCACGCCAGCGTTTCAAAAACACTGACGAAAACAGTGAAAACCGCAATAAATGGACATCAAGCAACACATCATAAACGTTGCAACGGCCCAATGCATGATAAACGTTGGTCTAAAATTAACTGTCAAGAATATTGTATAATACATGAAAAAGAAAAGGAGAGAGATAAAGAATCAATCAATCTCATTTGACAAGGAAAGAATATGAACAAAGAAAAAGAGGAGAATAAAGACAACATCATGTTAAGAGTTTTGTATTTGAAATGTATGAATTTAGCTATCTAATATAGAGCGCGTAACGGAGAGGGAGTTCTTTATCTGATTCGTTGATTCGAATTGAATACCAAAGGAGATAGAATAGAGAAAACTCTCAGTTTGTATTAAAATTCCAAAGTCTGAATAACAATTAAAGTCCAAACTGCTTAAATAACCAAAACTACACTCCAATGTCCTAATACAAAAAAGAAACTAAACCCCAAAGACCTAAC
>JAYMSU010000233.1:0-16015 GCA_036897765.1 Erodium chrysanthum | reverse complement strand
GTGACAAGGTGTGTGAGAAGGGTGTAATAAACCGATAAAATAAAGGGTAATGGATTTCTAGATATATATTTTAAAGAATGAAAAACATGGGTATAAATATACGATAGGGGCAACATTTAAACATAATTACTCCCTTCAATTTATTTTGATCAGGTCAAGTCCCCAAAAACCGGAAGATGTGAAATTTGACTTTTTTTAGTGTCACCATTAGGGAATATCATTCAAGATTGTAAGCACTTACTCGAACAGCTGAGCGAAGTGTCAATCTCTTTTGTTAGGCGGTCAGCGAACAAAGTGGCTCATGCTATAACTAGGACGTTTTTGGCATATCCTGATCATGTTTGGTATAATGTATCCGTCCCTGCCTTTATTCAGGACATTGTTATAATCGATATTATGCAGTAATGAAATGAATGGACGTGATTTCCAAAAAAAAAAAAAAAAACTCGATGCATATCTCGTACATGTTTTGACTAGGGATGACAACGGGGTCCCGTACCCGAACAATTCCCGTTTTTTCGGGTTTTTATTGAATCGGGATTTCGAATACCCATCGGGTTCGGGATAATTTGTCATCCCTAGTTTTGACTTAATTGTTTCCTATTTTCACAGTTTTCTTAATTAACCTAATCAAGTATCTTACTCTAACTTACGAATTCAATCATCATAAGTTACTTTAATTTGTTCTACATATTGTTATAATCATCTCTATTTTGTAGCAGATTGTTAACTATCTCCAATTTTAATTAGATCCAAACAAAATGAAAGTTAATTTCAAATATTCGACAGGTCACATGTGCATCACAAACAAATAGTCTTTTTTTTTATCGGTTTTAACGAACTTTAACTGATGATGCCACTAAAAAAATAACAACCTGCTGCAAAATGAAAATGTCACTAATTCATTATATTTGTAACATTACCTTGTTTTCTACGCATCTCTCATCCAGAATTCTTGGGCTTAAATAACCTTACACTTCGATGGGGGGCAGAGGAGAAATAACAACGATGATCCAGAAACAAAACATAACATTATTTAGTGCTTTATTGACAAAATTGATTCCTCCAAAAGCCTGATATACATGGGGGCAAAACTTGATTCCTAAATCGTCCATACTACAAAAACGCATATGAACAAAAAAAATTATAAACTCTTCTTGAATTTGTATTCTGTACAATATGCTGCTGAAAATTACTCGTAATGGCCCCCAATATCAAAACGCATGTAGATAATAGTCAGAATCCACCCAAATATGTATCCCTGCTAATTTGACGTTAGTTATCAATGAGTGCAAAAATAGTCCCTGCGCCTTCATTCCAAAGTTTCAGATTGCTTCATCATATTATTGCAAGTCTATAGCTTGCCAGTATCCTTACCTGAAACACAGTTTATGACTTGCATGAGCATGAAAGCCAACGTACACCATTTAACAAGAAAATGATATTGGGGTCATTTTTCAATCCACCCACGGGAGGTTCTAAAACTCGGGATCAGCCAAAACCCGGCGAAGTGACAAGGATATTTTGACTAATTTCCACTTATCAGACTGGGTGGCTAAGCTCCATCAAGAACTCGGAGGAGTTCTCGGGGAGTTCACGTCCACCTAGAACTAACTCAGGGCGTTTGGCTGATTTTTAGAACACTGAAAAACCCAGAGCAAAATGTCATGCCATACATACCTTGTTTAGATCTGGTCGAGACTTTTTGTTTCTTCTCAGAACAAACCTTCTCCAAATAAGGAGCGAGCAGGGCATCCAATTTAACCAACCAGAGGGCAACTGCAGCTGATGTCTGCCGCATAGTTGGAAAGAATGCAATCATTTCCTCCACAACAGCATGTGAACCTTGTACAACATCACATTCACGCCACCATTCCACATTAATAGCACCAACAAAGTCCCCCAGAACCTGCTGGGAGCCATGAAACATAGTCAAACAAACCACAATGACATGAAATCCTTAAAGGGGAAGATGAGGAACAATCTTAACAATGTAAAACCTGGCAAAGCTCTGTCAAAGAGGAGGTGCGTCTTAGCCGTTTCACCCATAGCCTATGAGCAGACTTGGTCCAAGCACCAACCAATGCACCTTCAGGCATTGAAGACTGCACATAAAACGGACAGAAGAAACAAGTGACGACAAATTCCCATCCAAAAAGAAGAAACACTATCTTACTAAGATTTATATCATAACACATACTACTCAAAGTAGAAACTTCAATGAAGTCAACTCATAGTATTAGCACCATTCCTGATACCTTGGACTAGTGAATGATTACCCTTTTGTATTTACTTACAGGGCAGTTGTCCAGATGTCTCTACGGAAATTTATCATTTTGTGGCATTAGGCCATTTAGCAAGCTTTAGCAAGAATGGTGAGTATAACTCACCCAAATATTAAAGAGAAACGAGTCATCAGCATATAAATATTTAGACGTGCATATATTACTATGCCACCAGTTGACAGAACAAAGCTGGCATCTCACCTCAACTGCATGAATTGCAGCTTTCAGAGCTTGCAGCTGTGACGAGAGGACTTTATGAATTGGGAATGTATCAACCTCATCTTTCTCCCTGCATGTTGCTGTGTGGACGACATATTTTTCTTCTAGATCGAAATCAACCTCAAAAGTGACATGACAAATCTTGCAGTGCCTCTCGTCTCTCCAGTATAAATCATGACAAGTTTGACATCTAGCAAGTGAGTCAAGATAAGATCTTCTACTAAATTTAACAGTATTTAAACCTGAGTAGAAGAAATTCCATATCCAAGAATCAAATCCCTGGATACGCTTCCAGTTCTCTTCTTTTTCATTTATGTTTGTTCCAACTTCAAGAACTTTATCACCACATGGAGGTAAGGAACCATTTCCAGTCTCGGTGAGGTTCAGGTTGTCCAAACCAGATACCGGAGAAGCACTTTCTTCTCTCAGTGTCTCCAGATGAGATTGATCAGATGATGGGACATGTTTAACTCCAACATCATTTGGAATTTTACATGACATTGCTTCACAGAGAAAAGCTCCCCGCTTTTCCAAGGATTCGATGAGAACAGATTCCCGAACACCCCTATCATCCAAAACTGACAACAAGGTTCGCAGATCCTGCACTCCAAATAATAATAATAACAATCATAATTAACATATCGAAGGACTTAGGAAACTATTTTTCATTTCAATAAAGAAAAATACGGGAAGGCTAAGCAAGTTTACTTGGAAGGTTACCTCTTCAGTATCAATGACCTCCCAGTGACCATCTTCAGAAGATTCAAAATATACTCTCTTATGACCTGGATCATATACATCACATGGCCCCAATAGAAGCCAGTATCTGTTGTACCTACGATCAGATCCCAGAAAGATTGATTGCATAGGATGTATATCAAATCTAACATCTGTTTTGTTCGCCTCTTTTTCTTCACCGCACAGTTTCTCCTTCCCATAGAATTTTTGTACTATGGCTGAGGAATCAATTGGACAAGATTCTGATGACCTATATGCTTCACTGAGACCATTGAATCTTCCAGCATGGACCCAGGATGGCTCGGACAAGTATGTCGATCTCTTTATTTTTGCTCCAGAACCATGATGAATGGTAGGAACACATTCATCAATGGTTTTCATTGAATCCTAAAAAGATACCAGCAGTGTGATAAGAATTAAATGGCCTCATGATTAACCAGTACAGACTCACTAGTATAATTTAGTTAAAAGATGAGACATCTCCAACACATACGTCTCCAAGAGAAAATGTAAGTTACCTCTATTCTAAAACTGGAGCCAGCACTGAGAAGATCAACCAACGCGACCAGCACATTCAATTTTTCTTCAACGCTCAAGTTTGAATACTCACTTTCAATTAACCCTAGCAGCCATACTTCTCCAGGATGGCTCTCATCAATTTCATTGTCTATTGTCCGCAAGTTATCTTTGCTTTTATAATGCTTCACAGGCTTGAGTTCTCTCGAACTAAAATTTCTTGAATCACAGTCGGAATCATCGCTGCTGCTACATGCACCACTGTCATCTTCAACACTTCCAGAGTCCTCGGTATCTGATTGAATGACATCGACTTCCTTGGTAACAGCATTGCGTAGACGATAGGCTGAAGATGAAATCTTTTCAAATAATGTTATATCACTTGAAAGAGTTGAATGTATTATGGGTTCTAGCTCCTCTGTCATGTTGCAAAGATTCAGTTCGGCGATCTTCAAAACAAGATAAGAGGAATATTAATTAGAGGCACTGTAACAAGAACACCAAGTATGCTTCTGGCCTGACCTACTAGTACTACCCATAAAATGTTTTAAGCCACAACACCTGAGAAGAAGAGGAAGCCTATCTGGGATATTGAACTCAAAAGCATAAGCTACAAATTCAAATTTCCTTGTTTGGGCTGCAGCAGGAAGCTTTTGTGGGTTTTAAAAAATATTTTCTAAATTGCAATTCTCGAAAAGCACTATGCAAACAATTTCTGCATTAGCCAGGCTAATATATCCTAAAATAAAGATAAGTTGGTAATAACACTCTTCCAACAAGTATTCTAACTTACTTGCAAAGACTTGGCCAGATCAGAAACCTTTGATCCATGTTTTCCTTGCTCAGCTAGTTGTCTAAACAGTTCACCCTTTAATGTACCGGGACGCAAGCCATACTTTGCCATACCATTAAGTTCCTACATAACAAAAATTATAGAAGACTAAATTTATATCCGTATTTACACAAGGACAGGTGACAATAAAAGAACATTAGTAAATAGAAACCATAGACTTTTTAACATTTTCTTTCAGCCGATCCTAATAACACAAAAAATTGCCTAACCTTGCTAAGGCCATCCTTCTGATTTGCACCTTGCTTTAAACCAAAACCAGCACAAACTAATATTTGTTGAAGTATCTCTGTCCATGTTAAAGGATTCAAAGATTTCTTCCAGAACTCGATGATGAATTCTTGATTTTTAATCTGCCATACAAAAGTGGAAAGAATCATACAAAGCAGAGTACTTGTCTACGGAAATTGCCTTACAAAACTACATCAATAATTACATTACTAAGGAGCACAGAGCTTCTGTGCCAAAGGGTTACAATTTACAGAGCTTCAAAATTACAATATCATAAAAAGGTATTCAGAATTACAAGTTACTAAGAATCAAACTGTTTTAATATGAGATGGTTAACCAGCCAGCAAAACAACAATGCTAGCCTCAACTGAACTTCATTTCTATTCGAGTCTGAAATGCTTGGTCATTATTAAATGCCTAGACACCAAAAAATTACATATATATATCCAGAAGAAATCAATTTAATAGTACTCCTTAATAGATACTACAGGTGTCCAAAAAAGTAAGTTCACACGAAACCAAATTTGGCGTCCCAGTATAATGCCCCTTTCCCTTTTTTAACAAAAGAACACAAGCAAAGTAGCAAAAACAATAAGATAGAACACTTATTTAGAAATGGAAGGAATATTCATCTTCTATCCAACTAAAAGATGGAAGAGTAAACTATCCAGTAAAGATCATAAAGATTATTTATCCTGCAATGCCATATCATAGAAACTCAAGGAAACATTTTAGCAATATATATGAGAAATATGAAAACTCAGTAACCAATTTTGCATTATTACACACTGACCGAGTGGAGTAGTACAAGAAACTTGCAAGACAGATTCAAGTGTGGCAAAAATCCACTACTAAGCTCTGTTTCCGCATCGAACAGAAGATTCCGGAGAAGGGCCACATGGATCTTTCCAAGAATCAAGGAATCCTGAAATCCAAACATAAAGGGAAAACAAGACAAAACAACTTATGACAAATCCAAGAATCATTCATAAACAAAGAAGTCAAATCAAGTAAGCTACATAGAATAAGAAGATTCGAGAATTGAGAACCTTATCATGAAATGCTTGAGCAAACTCATCTAGAGTGAAGGAGCATATATCAATCACTACAGCATAAGTACAAAGGAAATGGAAGACCTGAACAGGACAAGCAGCATATATTTCAGCAAGATAGTTCAGAAAATTGAATGCATAACTTAAAAACTAGTTCTGGAAAATTATTCGCACAATTGAAAATTCAAGTGAATGGATTTCTAACAAAAAACACAAAACAAAATGTAAATTGCATTATTTTTCATTTACAAAGCCTTGTGTATTAGCAGAAGCACCATATGTTCAAAGCCAATATCAACTTCATGATATACACACCTTAAACAGTTTCTTCACCATCCCTGAAGAAGAATCCCAAGGTTGCATGCCAAATGGTTGCTTCATCTTCACAGAACTCGGAGGGAACTTAGCCAGTAAACCTGGGAAATCATAACAAATTATAGATAGAAAAATTACATAGTATATTCATTTGAACATTAAATAAAAGATTTTAGTACTTCTTATAACTTCTTTGAATTGAAACAAACCTTTACAGAGGGAGCATCCATGTAGTCCATTGATAGCAAAATGATCTGAGCATGTTAATGGATTAGGTCCTGCTTGTAATTCTCGCAGCTCCAGCTCCTCATCATCCACTAGAGTTGCAAATTGGCAAAGGTCTTCCTGTGAAGTCGTTTCTTCAAGAGAAAGTCCACATTTTGTTTTGTGTGGCTGCATCTCACTATCATCTTTGTTAGGTCCCACCTAGAACAAGAGACAAGTTCTTGATGCCAAAAAAAACAGCTTAATTAAATATAAAAAATGGCCTAACAGAATCATAAGTACCTCTCTCCTTTTCATGAGAGGCCTCCCCTTGTTCTGCAGTTTATTTCCTAACCTATGCTGTTACCAGAAGAAAGATACAACTTACAGTCAATACATTTCCTTCGAAAGAGTTGAAAGGGAAAAGTTAAAAATGTTAACAAAATGACAAGACGTTACAGGTTGTTGCCGTGGTGTTCTTTTCTGAAGTGGCTGTTTCCGGGACATAGATTTGGACACCCGAGATGTATGAGTAAGTTCATCATTAGCTACGCCAAGATCAGCAGGAAAGTCGTCCCTACCAGGATTTCTTAACCGCCAAAGTGCCATCAAACCTTTCCCAATACCATGCTTCTTCACTGGAGCATTGTTCTTACTGTCATCACATCGATCCGATATGATATGCTTGGAAACCTTAAAATTACAGAGCAGAGCCATAAGTGAACACCAAGGTAAAAGGAAAGACGGGGCTATGATAGAAAAGAGAATTGCCATGGAATGTGTTTGTGGGAGAACAAATCAGTACTTATATAAGTTACCTTTCTCCTTTTGCTTGCTCTTCCATTCTCTGGGCTAGCAGGATGAAAATTACTATAACCTAAATATGCAAAAAGGTAATACATGAACAATTAGTAAAAGCATACAATGTGGGGAATTTTAAACAAATAAAGTATAAAGCTAACTAGAGATGTAAAAATAAACTGATCATAATGCAAATTCATTTGGAGCCCTTTCTTCAGATATGTAGATGAACAGAAAAAACTAAGCACTGGGACATGTGAATGAAGTGAGAGTTTGCTAGCATGATCTCAAAACTCCTTTTCTTTTAAGTTTCCACCGTTTTATAACTCGAGGTTCAAAACAAAAGGAACCAGTTCTTTATTCCAATCCTCAATCCTTTAGAAAAATCTAAAAGGATAAAGAAAGAGTAACAATTTTTTACTCTAATTACTAACTCTGATGCATGCTAGAAACATATGCTATTGAACTACAGTAATTGACTACCAAGGAATATTGAGGGCAGGACCATCATCACAGAACTTTGTCAAAATGTGGTCAGGACTCAGGAGTTAGTAAGTCCTTGAGACTATTCATTTTCTGTCCAGTCATATTCCCAATCTTTGATCTATAAGGTCTAACAGAAGCAACCCGTGTACCATTTCTTCCCGTGGGAACTGACAGTTGCTTGCTTGAAATGGATCCATTGTCTTTTTTCTCCCGCCTCCTCCTCTCAACAAACCATCCCCGTACTTGCTTAAATGTCAATGCCAAAGCCTCAGCTAACTCCTCCAATGCCAATTGAGTGGGATACTTATCATCTGCTTAAAATAAAACAGCTTAGAAACTGCAAACTGTACAAGCTATATATATGATAGCTGCATGTCACGTGCGTACAGCATACAATGGTGTTCCACTGCTCAGGGTCTAGCAACCATATTTCTGAAGTAGATTATCTTATCACTAAAATCAAGCAAATTAATCATCCAAGACACATATCACATTAAACTAATTATTTTCTTGTCATGCCATAATCTAACTAATAACATACTACATGGGAAAATGTCAAATTACAAGTTCAGAAAACACAAAAAAAAACATAATGATTCATGTTGCACATAGGGAAACATAATCCATATCCATAAGAACAGACTGCAAAACAACAATATAAATAAAGAGCAACCATAACCTACCGGAATAGAAGTTTTCCAGGGCTTCAAGTTGGTCGGGTGATTTCCTTTTCGTTTCCATCTCTTTCAAATTGCTTACTCATCCAGAGCACCAAAAACCCACGCCGTTCTCAATCAACCAAATCTCCTAAAAATTGGGAAACAAACAGTGAATTAAGCGAGAATAATAGAGTATCCACATAACGAAGAACATAGAGCTCGCCAACATTGATTAGCAGTAGAATTACCACAATACACGGAAATTAAATTTTCCACTCTTAACACATTCCAATTAGATGACTAATCATTTCCAGTAAAGGAATTTTATCTTCTGGCGAAAGAATTTTCTCTACTTGCACTAAGTCCAACAGAATTACATGGAAAGAAGGGGAAGGGAGGCCGAATCAAACCAGAATCGGGACCAGTACAGAGCACCGGTCGGTGTTTGAAGCAGAGAGTTGTGGAAGGGTCAATTATGTGAAGTGGAGAAGGAGACTTACCCGTGAGCGACTTCAATGGCGCAATGAGAGAGAGCGTAGAAGAAGAAATTTGAAGAAGGAGCAGGAGGAAGAAGACGAGTCTCATGGCACAGTAGCAGCAGAGTAGGGTTTTGGGGTTTATCTTTCCTCTATAAAAATATCTTTGCCTACGTGAAAAATGAAAACCACCGTCAAGTGACGTGTTGTCATTAAAACGGAAAATTTTATGCACATATCCCGTTATAAAACTCTTTCAACTTAACCCCGTTCATATAAATGCAGCATAAAATATTTTTGGATTAACTACAAAAATCTAGTACCAGTTTGTGAGTAATTTTGTTAACCTATAGTCCCACAAAATATATTGTATCGACTATAATGAAGTTTTTTTACTTCTTTTTTTAATAAATCGAAGTGTGTTTTGGAACCTCTTCAGAGAGATGGAAGAACCTGGAGAAGTCAAAATCAAATCACAAGATAGGATTGGGAGCTTGAAGAGCCAGTTCAGCATCGGTGACTCAGATGATAGCATCACGGTTAATTCTACTGAAGTAAGGGTTCATCCAGTTTAGCCCGTTAATAAATCACGAATATACTGTGATTTGATTGGTTGGTGTTAATTTCTTCTGTATCTTCTCCATTGTGTCACAGGATGACCCGTTTAACAAAACCACCCACAACAATGAGTTGAATTGTAACCGCAGAGCTTCTAGTGGATCTGATATTACTTTGTCAAGTTCAGATGACTCCACACATAGTTCTCACATTCAAGAGAGTTGTGAACAGGCTTCAGATGTTGAGGTTGTAAAGCTCAGGGCTGAGCTTGTTGTTTTAGCAAGGCAAGCTGATGTGGCAGAGCTAGAATTGCAGACTCTCAGAAAACAAATTGTGAGAGAGAGCAAAAGGGGGCAAGATCTCTCCAGAGAAGTCATTAGCTTGAGAGATGAGAAAATTGCTCTCGAGGCAGAATGTGAGAAACTCAAGGCATTTCAGAAACACACTGATGACACAGAGGGTGAGGACTTATGGGCTCTTCTAGAAGAGACTAGAAAAGAACTCGGTCATGAAAAGGACTTGAATGCCACTCTACAGATCCAGCTTCAGAAGACACAGGAATCAAATGCAGAGTTGGCTCTTGCAGTACAAGACTTGGATGAAATGTTGGAGCAGAAGGACAGGGAGATTTCAGATATTTTGAACAGATCAGGTTCTCTTGAGGATATCGAAGATGATGGTGATGAAGAGCAAAAGGCACTGGAAGAGCTTGTTAAGGAGCATACAGATGCTAAAGAAACATACATTCTGGAGCAGAGAATTGTAGACCTGTGTAGCGAAGTAGAAATCTACAGGAGAGATAAAGATGAACTAGAGATGCAGATGGAGCAGCTTGCACTTGACTACGAGATACTCAAACAGGAACACCATGACATGTCATATAGAATGGAGCAAAGTACACTAAAAGAAGAACTCAAGTTGCAATATGAATGCTTGAATTCTGTAGAGGTTGATAACTTGGAAAAAGAACTCAAGAAGCAGTCAAAAGAATCCTCAGACTCTTTAGCTACTATAAATAAACTCGAAGCATGTATCAAGAGGTTGGAGGAAGATCTGGAGAAGCAGGCACGGGGATTTGAAGCTGATGTGGAAGCGTTAATGCGTGACAGAGTTGAGCAGGAGCGAAGAGCTATCCAAGCAGAGGAAGCCTTGAGGAAAACAAGGTGGAAAAATGTTGATACAGCTGAGAGGATTCAGGAGGAATTCCGAAGACTCTCCTCACAAATGGCCTCTACTTTTGAAGCAAACGAGAAGATGGCTATGAAAGCTCTTACAAAAGCTGGTGATCTGCGTATGCAGAAAATTCAACTGGAAGAAACACTCAGAATAGCTAATGAAGAGCTCCAGGCAACTAAAGATGAGCTGTCAAGCCTACTAGATTTAAGAACTAAGCAGATGGAACAGATGTTCTTGGACAATGGAAACGAATCCAAGAAGCTAGGAAATCAAACAAAGCTAGAGGAAGAAGTCAGTGGAGCTCCCTCAGGGGAAGAAAAAGAGACCGAGCTAGAAATCCTACAATCAGAGCTACAGAGGTTTAAATGCCAATGTCAATGTAATTGCTTGAAGGGTTCTTTGTTTGAGGATGAGGTAGAGAAAGAAAAACTTCGAAAGCAGGTACTCCAGTTGAAGGGCGACCTGAAGAACGATGATGGTGCTTTCACTGTTCTTGAGAAGAAGCTGAAGGATCATAACTTGAAAGAGGTCGAAAATATGAGGAAGAAAACTAAACAGCTTCAGGTAAATTAACCACACTTAATGCCATGTTTAGTGCGATGCTCAATTACTAATGAAACGGTTTATCTTCTTGGGATACAGGTTGATGCAGAAACCAGTGAAATTACATGTGAGCATGGAACTTCATCCGATGAGCTATTGACTGAATTGGCATCACTGAAGGAAAAGAACAAGTCCATGGAAAGTGAACTGCTGGAGATGCAAGAGAGGTACTCAGAAATAAGTCTCAAGTTTGCAGAGGTAGAAGGTGAAAGGCAACAGCTCGTAATGACCATGCGCAACCTCAAGAACACAAGTAAGAGCAGCAAGTCATTAGTACCTGACATAATGAATCTATATAGTTTGTATAGTTGAAGCAGCTGGAGTTGCCCCTAAAGATGAACCCGGATCCTAACTATATCAGAGCGAGGTAAGTTAATATGTATATTGTAATAGAACTTTTTTCATCCTTTTGTTTGTTCCTCCTGTGCAAATGCTATGTGTCTCCGCATATCTGGTAATGCATGAAATTACCTAGTGGCTTTCTAGTATAGGTGTTTTTAGTACAAGGTTGGATCTGTCTTCTCATTGTATCTTCTAGAGCTTGTTGTGCTGTACTTGGCATTTTTATCTCTGTCGTACTCGTTTTGTTTTATTCTGGTGTCTGATTATCTGAATCAATACAGACTCAAGAGTCAAAATCACTATAGTTTTGGAGAGTATGCATGTACTGATTGAGGTTGGACTAATTTGGGAAAAAAAAGATATTATTTTGTCTGAATTGTCCTCTTATTGCTTGAAGGGGCAGATTGTAAAAAACAAACCACATTTGAGTTGTGTTAATAAAATGATATCAAGGGTTAATTTTTTGGTTCAATGAAATTTATTAATTTTGCTTATATTTTGTAATGTGGAGCTCATGCTTGATTGTTTATTTCCATTGAATCATTCAATGATTCTAAGCATGCAAAAAATGTTAGTAAATTTCATATAACTAGCCAATATTATATTTATCCATTTGAGATAGAAGGAGAAAACACAAATGGATCACTCTATAATTCTTTTAAGGGGGGATTACATTTATGTGCCTTCGTAAATTGGTTACATTCGAAAAATTGTTCTATAAAAAAGCATGTGGACATGTACCCTACGATTTGGTACATATCCCCAGAGTTGCATGTGATTGATGTCCATTTTAGTATGGTATTGGTGATAGCTAGAAAGCACTTACAACCAGGTGAGCATGGGTGTATAATTCGCTCTACATACAATCCGATCCGATGTAATTAAATCTATTTGGATTTTTTCTTCGTTGACGGATATTGAATCCCAAATTTGTTAATCTGAAGCAAAAAATCTAAATATATTCGATACCATCAAATCATATACAGATCATGTATCTTCATATACTCATCCCTAGAAAACACAATAAAAGAGATTGATTCATGCAGATTTTCTGGATATTAAAATACTTCTCTGGCAGTGCAGGTGATACTTTTTGTCTGCTGAATTGAGTTCTTTAATTTTCCCCAAATCAAAAGCAATTTGTTTCCACTTCTTGGGTTTGTCTTTACTTTTTGTTTGCATATGTGGGTCTCACTTTAACTTAATCAAAAGTACTTAATATAATCAAAACAAACCAAGCATTTACATTTCATAAGGAATTCGGCAAAAGACCATGTACTTTTGGTTACAATGGCTTGTGTGTTCTATGAACAATTCACCTCAAACCATGAATCTCAAAAAATCAATCCCTCAAAAACCCTAAAAAAAACCCATGTTTTTTACATGTGTATATTTCTGATAAAAAAAAACATCATATGAATGTGCAAAAACTTCTATGGCTCAACAGTCAACTCAAGAACAAGTCCTCTTCACAGTTTATGATTCATCATTCCATTCACAGTCACCAGAGCCATGACCAAGGAGCAATCAACATTAGCCTCCACCTCCAAAGCAAACACATCATCTCCTAATTTAACTCCTGAAGATGATTGTTTTGGCTTCATCTGCATAAACCCAGAACAAAAATATCAGTAAAAAACTCAACAAACCTCAATGAAACAGTACCTTAAAGAAACCTTAACAAAACCCAGAACTCACCTCTGCAATGACATGTCCATCAATGTTGACAATCTTAAACCCTGAACCCGATCTCGCAATCAAGTACTTTTCATTACCAACAATCACTTGGCAATCCAAATCCTTCATTACAAGCCTGCTACATTTCTTAACCTCAAACCATTTCATCTCCTTGTCTGAATCACATCTGTACCCATCCCACCTTCCAAAAACTTGGAATTTCTGCAAAAACATCAACACAACAACATAAGACACAGACAAATCACACATGTTTATTATTATACAGTGATGTTATTTCTGTATGTATACATAAATACGTACCTTTCGACGTATAGTACAGAGGACTCTGCCTCTGAGATCCATGAGATGGACTTCATTGCTAGACTTGTTATCGTAATTGTCGATCCTATAAACAAGCTGACCCTTGGAGTCATATGCAGTGCAGCCATTGGTGTGGCACACCAGAGATCTCATCCACACTGTGTATGTTTCTCTTTGATTTGATTTCAATTTCATACACGACGATGATGATGAAGAAGAAGAGCACACGGGTTCTCGAGGACAGATCTTAGCCATTGATGAGAGATAATGAGTCTAATTAGGTGAGTGAGGATGAAGAAGCTGAGCTGATTTGGTATTTATGTTCCTACAAAATGGGTGGGCTCAGAAACTACTCAGAAATTGGTACCATAAACAAATACAAGTAAATGAGAACGTGGGTATCTTCAAAAAACCCGAGCTTTTGTAATAAATAATGAAGCTTGATTAAGCTTAATTGTTAGTTAAATATTATGTTTTTGGATTGATTCTTGTGCTAGCGTGTAGGTTGTGGAGAAGTATGAGTAATCAGTTTCGAGTCAATGAGGGCATTTACGACATTTTGTGAAATCGAGATCGAATGATGTGCGAATAATATTTAATTTCAAGCACGTTTTAGAGATGTCTGTTTATTTTTATACTTGGAACTGATCATAACAAAACAAGGCTTTTCAACGAAGTGAGCTAATGTATACGTTGTAAAATAATGAGAAAATTCAAACATTGGACTATAGTGCCGTGTCTTGTACTCTTCGTCGTGGAGGTACATGGGCTTTTGATGGGCCGGGCTGTGTGTTTAGAATTATTATGTACTTTTCGGCCCATTGGGTTTTTCTGGTAAAACATCTTGTCATGCAGATGAGATATGGAGGCCCAGTGTTAGGGCAATCCCAAAGCAAGCACACATGAGCTTTAATGGCACCAAATCAAAACAAATCTTAGTGACACCTCATATTGCTAATGTTAGTTAGACTTTCATTGTCACCAAGAGAGACATGATTGAACATAAGAGGTATATGCCACCTTCAAAAATATATTAGAATAAAGTAATTGTTGTAAAGATATTGTTAAAACCCAATTTAGATACAAACTCAAATCGAAAGACAACGTAATTGTTGTAAAGATATTGGCGTCTTGTCTTGTTAGAGATCAAGGATTGAGAGGTACGACTTACGAGCTTTTACAACAAATCATGTCCAAGCAAGTAAGGTCGTTTACATGCACGTTTTCTTCAACAATCTTCTTACGTGTGGATCTTGTCACTTTTGCACGTGAGTCGCAACAGGACTGGACTACTACATATGCACCTGAGTTCGCAGGAAGCTGATGCATGAGTAGGCTCTCGCAAACACATATCCAAATCAACCAGATTCTGATACCATATAATTTTCTTTAAAAATCGAATTGTTTATATCGGACTAGACTTTTTTTAACTAATAGATAAATTTTGTTAACCGACCCTCTTATATAATTTACAGGTGTTGATACCCACCCCATAAACTATGAATGGATGGGATTGAAGCTAGCTTCAACAGCAAAGAAAGTGTTCACTAAAGGTGAAGCAAAGTAAGCAATGAGTGATGGCATTGAAGTCCTTCTAGGAGGAGCTTGCTTGAGGCATTGTCAAGCCACAATCATGCAACTTTAATTTCATTGCCTTTCAAATCACTAATTCTAAGACCAACATTCTTAAAAACCATAAAAAGAATCAAAAGATTGTAGTTGCTCTTGAGTGTCACATCACATGTGTGTTCTGAGCAAAAGAAAATAGGATTTGAATTTGCTTGGAGGGCAAGTTTTGGTGTGTGATGTGAATATATGCTCTCTCACATGATATGATCAATTTTCTTGCAGCTTTCATCCTCCAAACCACATTGCCCACCATCTGCATAAAGCAAATTTGCAGTCTATTTTGTGCCCATTTGTGGAGTATAGCATCCTATACACTCCACCATCCACACTACATTTCCTAATCAAAGTAAAATATAATATGTATTGGTAAGGGGTGAATGTGTCGATCATGTAAGATTGAATAAATATTTACGTTGATGTTAGGTTTTATAATCGTGTAATGTTGTGAATGAAAAAATGAGAATTCTTGAGCGTGGGGGTTCTTCTTCGTCAAGCATCGTCACACAGTTAGTGTGTTGCCTTCACTCGACGCCTAGCATCGACTCCGAACTGAGAGGCATTTTTATGTCCACTCCTCCTTTGACTCAACGTATGGCGTTAGTGAAACAAAGCAATTCTTTAACGAATTTTTAACATTGACTTTGCTTTGAATCTATATAAAATATAGTAATATGAAAGTCTAGGGTTTGCAAACGAGTATGTTTGAGCTTGACCCATTAAATATTCATTTCGAATTCGTTATAATCGAGATCAAGTCGAATTTGAGCTCAAAATAAGGTTTGTTTAATAAACGAACCGATCCTTTTGCTAGTGCACAGGGAGGACCACGACTGCCACTGCAGTTTCCGCTTCGCTTCAGACCCCCCCCCCCCCTCCC
>JAYMSU010000232.1:0-16036 GCA_036897765.1 Erodium chrysanthum | reverse complement strand
TTTTCAAATTCTCTGTGTTTTGTGTTGTATTTGCAGGGAATTCACAAATGTAAGTTCTTTGAATGGATTGATCCGCCTGTCTGTGCTCATGGTAAACGACTCCTGCCAATCCTGTTTGAACGAATCAAGAATCTGGAAGAACAAAGAGGAAGAACAAAAATGGCCTCATTGCAGGGTCGAAGAGAAGGCAGTGAAGAGGAAGAAGAGACTTATTCTCAGGGTATTAGATGGATTATAGGTTGTGTATTGGTTAGTTTCGCAGCTTGGGTCATGTATCTCCTTTACAATTAAGAATGTAAAACCAAATTTGAGAAACAATGAAAAAGACATCTCTCATCTCTCTGATACACATTGTGCAAAAACTAAGTATTCACCTGCAAATCCTCACAAGTCACAAACAGGAGAAGAAGAAGAAAAAAAAAACTTTAGAAAATAACACTTGACCCATAAATTTTCATAGCCATATATTGCTGTCATACACATACATGCGCATCAAAATAAGTGGGGAAGGGCATCTGATTCCCTTACACAAAGCTGTCCAAAATGTATGGGTTTTCCAACAAAATAAGCATCCAAAGTAAATGCACATCAAGTGCTACACCCACCCACATAAATCAACAAAAAAGGTACTTTAATACACTGCACATTGCACATTTCAACAAAGTTGTAGGGTCCAAAGATAGGGTTCAAGGCTGAGACATTGGGGGAGGGTTGTATTCATCTCCTCCCTCGGATGTTGCCCTAGAAGGCTGGCTGCAACTGCCTCTAGTAGTGTTCTTCTTTCTTCCACCCAACTTCTTCTTCCTCCTTCCACTAATTTCTTCAGGATTAGATGAAGATGCAAGCCCATTTCCTCCAACAGCAGATGAAGCTCCAGTGTTATTAAACTGATTCAAGATATATGTAAGGTTAGTTTGATTTTTCTTACATATTCAAACTGATTGAAGACATATATGTTAAAGTGTAAGAAATACCTTAGACTTAGACCACTCAACCTCTGCTATCCCCTTTGCACCATACCTGCTACTCATCTTACCCACCAATTCATCGTATAGTTGTTTCCTCCTTATCTCTAATTTTTCCACAGTCTCCCTTTTAAAAGTTTCAGTGAAGGACAACTCATCAGGGCTGATGTTCAGGAATTGGCATAATTCTTCAATCTTTTTCTTCTTAAATGCAGAAAGGTTTGCCACGGTTCCAACAAAGCCCTTTGGAATTAAAGGGGGTTGGACTCTCTCTTCGTCAACTGCACCTTGCTCCCCTACATCCCCAACAGGTTCATTCCTACCCTCAACATCCCCTACAGTTTCATTGTTGCCCTCAACATCCCTAACAGTTTCATTGTTGCCCTCAACATCCCCTACAGGTTCATTGCTACCCTCAACATCACCAACATGTTCATTGTTACCCTCAACATCACCAACATCTACATCCACATGTTTGTTTGTTAGCAATTTTGCAACCCAAATAACCTAGATCAATTCAGTAATGTAAGTGTATGAAATCGAAGACAAAAAAGGTAAATTTAAATGTACCTGTGTGATGTTCAATCGGTTCCTCATCCACCAATCCGTTCCTTTTAGCTCTTAGCTTTTTCTGTCTGTCTTTTGCTTTCTCAGCCCTAGCAATCGATTGAACCTGTTTCCTTGAGATGATTTCTGCCATCTCTTGTTCGGTACCTCGTACATTGACAGGTGGTCTTTTTTTCTTCGCAGGTTCGTTAGACTTGGTTGTAGCTTTACGCTTTGGAGGGTTTGTTCCATAGTCTTTTGCATCGCATGATACCCTGTTATGCCCGAGCTTCCCACACTTGCCACAAATGATAGCAGTACCCCGCTTGCTTAGTTTCCCGGCTGTCTCCAAAACGCCCTTGCATCTAGTCGACTTTGGCCTCCCAGGGGGTTTCCGAATGACAGGAGGCCTAAGCCTGATGTCTCCTACCCCCAACTTCTTACAATCTTCTAGACCAGTAACTGGAAATATCTGCCCACGATACATTCTCTTGAAAGACTCAGTGTAGTAGTAGTCGTGCACCTTGGTGAAGGGATTACCTCTTGCTTTCAGGATGGCAGCAGCTCCGTGCTTGCAAGGGATGCCCGTAAGCTGCCAGTCAATGCACGTGCAAGTCTCCTTCCCCAGATCCACTTGAAAACTGTCTGTGTGATCTAGTACCTCGTACAACTCGGTACCGGATACTAGTACCTTACACTTCCTCGAAGCCTTGACTATCCTTACAAGCTTGTCTTTAATTCGAGGGCACAACTGTGTGGTTCCCTCAACAACCGTCTGTTTTGCATGGAACCACCCCATTAACTTCTTGCGATAAAACTCCAAGAAGCTCACAATAGGAAGATCCCGTCCTTTGAGGATCCATGCATTGAACGACTCACAAATGTTGTTCGTTTGTGCATCCGACTTTGCCCTCTCTGAGAAATATCCCTTCACCCAACTATGTGGTGGTCTGTCCCTAATCCATTCATAAGCTGGAATGCTCACATGTCGAACATCAGCTACCCGTTGCTCAAACGCTTCCTCATTGTGGGCGAGAGAACACTTCCACAACAACTTCCTCAGCTCACGAGACTTGAATGAACGGAACCAGTTCTCGTACATATGCCTCATGCAATGTCGATGCTCCACTCCGGGGATCCATTTGTCAAAGAGGTCAACCAAGCCCTGCACAGGTATGTCGTTGTCAACTAATGAACTGTAAACTGTAAACTGTAAACACATAACCAAATCAACACATAACTAAATCAACACAAGTTTCAGTTTCAGTAATGTTACCTTCTGTTTGTCCGACATAAAAACCCATCCTCGGTCCTCGTTCTCCCCAAAATCAGCGAATATCTCCTCAAGGAACCACCGCCATGTCGCTGTCGTCTCTTGCTCAACCAATGCTATGGCAAGGGGAAACATGCCATCGTTGGCATCCCTTGCGACCGCAGACAGTAGGATTCCACTGAAATAGCCCTTCATATGGCATCCATCAAGCCCTACCAATGGCCTGCAACTCTTGTCGAATCCAGTTTTTTGTGCCCCATAACGCAAATATAGACGTTTAAATACAGGACGAGCTCCCCCATCGTCCATTATTGTGAACCTGCTATCGGGGTTAGCACTCAACACTTTCTCTGCGTACTTGTGCAACATGACATATTCTTCTCCATCGACACCGGCATGCATTGCTCTTACCTTCCGGATGGCTCGATACATCTTCTGATTGCCAACATCCACACCAATGTCTTGCATGACCATGTCATGGAACTCTTTCATGTTTACATTGTTACAGTCTCCTAAATATGTCTTATACCTACATACCACATATATAACAACATAGTTCACAACTACTACCTAACAGAAACAACATAATTTGAAAGTTTAAAGTTCAAACATTTACCTAACAGCAAGGACCTTGTCTGTCACATAGTCAGTCATCACACATGGATCACACGTGTGTTTGGGACGAAAAGTCTTTATCGCAACACAATTCTCGGCTTTGATCATCCCAGCCCAAATGTAAAAAGTACATCCTGTACCCTTGCATACCACTCCGATCCCATCTGGTTGGTTCCTACTGGTTCTATAAGCGAAGTTGTTCTCCGCAGCATAAACCCTCAGCACAATCCGGAACATCGATGGATCTTCGAACCGGTCTCCGAGCTGGAGTGTCACATCCTTAACTTCTGAGTCCCAGTCCCAGAATTTTGCTTCCCTCGCAATAGTCCCTACATTCCCTACACCCAAATCTTCTTCCATATATGCTTCACACCCAAGGTCTTCACCATCAGAACCATCACAACCCTCAGAACCATCAGAGCCATCACAACCCTCATAACCATCAGAGCCCTCAGAACCATCAGAGCCCTCAGAACCATCAGAGCCCTCAGAACCATCAGACCCCTCAGAACCATCAGACCCACCATCCTCAACCCCTGCATTCCAATCCTCATCCCCACTGTCATCGCATTCTGACCCTCCAAAGTGTCTCCATGGCTCTGTTTGTTGCATCAAATCATTGTCTATTAGAACTTCATTTTGTAACTCTTGTCGGTCCATCTCCATGTCAGAGTCAGAGTCAGAGTCGTCTGACGCAGGTACCCTCGAATCATCATCCTCACTTTCATAAATCAACTGAGGACCACGACGGGGTTGCAATTTCTCCGGTCTTCTAGCCATCTACACAAAATGCACCTCACAAGAGTTATCATCCAACAAGGGTTATCTACAAAACCCTAACCCCTAAAATTTTCGATTTCTAATAAGGACATATCTATACAAATGGAGACTGAAACAACAAACACCTAACAACTACAATGCATGGTTCAATCGACGAAAAATACTGTTACACCCTACAATCGACAAAACCCTAACACTTACTTGAACAATTGTAGGACTTGATGACACCCTACAGAGTTGCAATAGGTCACTTGCTCCACCAGCTCGACAATGATGGCGGACCACTGGGTCGATTTCAAAGCTCAAGCTCCACCCACCTTCGCCCTTCGAGCTCCAAAGCGTGTCTGAGAAGGAGTGTCTGAGAGGAGACTGGCTCACGATTCCTCAAATGAGACACATCAGGGACAATATCGGAATTTCAACACACATATCTTAGATTCGTTATATCTTGGAAAAGTTGAGGGTAAAATGGTCACCCAAAACGTTTTCCGTCCAAAATGATGACAATCGATGAAAATTGACAAAAACAATTTACGAGAGCGAGTGTTATTGAAACTTCTGAAAAGTCAGATGAATTCTCAACATTTTTTAAAGTTGGGGGGTGTTTTAGGGATTCTTCCCTATAAACAAATAAGACTAGATATTGGTACAAAAACGACTTAATTTTATTGAGAAATATCAACTCAATTGACCCAATGGTTAAGAGCTCTCTTCGACACATTGGAAGATCAGAGTTCGAATCTTGGTGAAAATAATCTTATGAATATATGAAAATCATAGTAAATAAATGAATCCAAATGTTATACAAAAATTACTTATAAACAAAAACCTTATTGCGAAACAAGGCATTAGCTTATATAGCCTACAAGGCAACAACAACAATAGAGAAATTAGGATACGCTCTATCAACCTAACAAACATTATAAGCTTATCATGTTCCTAAAGTTAGGATTATTCATCAAATTCTAACAATGTAAACCATAATTCATGTTCTTAAAATTAGGATAATTCATCAACAACTAAACACATCGGACTTATTATCATTCCAACAGTGTAAACCATAACTCAAATCTTATGACTAATATCATCGTCGCGACTATCATTTAGCACATCAATTCACTAAACTACATCGTATGATTGAGTCTTTGGAGATCGTAGTTTCATTGAAATCCGGCTGATGAAATTGCGAATAGAATTATAGAATTCTTGACAAGGATTCGGAGGAGAGATTTTAAAAATGTCGTCGTTTTGGATGTTCTGATCGGCAAAAGTACGAAGATCGTCTAGTTCATTTCCATCCATCCAGAATAATCTTATGTTATCCGCACTCATTTGCTGGTGATAACAACTCGTTCGCTCCCTTTCAGCAATCTGATACTTCAAAGTGTACGTTTTATGAGAAAGTTTCACCGTGTATATAGGGCACTTTGTGATCCACCCCGGATCGTAGATATACACCTGCAAGGGTTGGATTGGAACTTTCGAACTAATTGGGGGTGTTTTCACATTTTGTAGGACTTAAGTGGTGGAAATTAGGAGGAACTATAAAAATAATAAAGTAAGTAAAAGGTACGAACTTGAATGGTTTCGTTAGGATTCACGTGTTGCGTTGTTTTCCGATACGTGACAATATGGGATTTGTTAGAGCATGTTTGGGCGCTGACGTGGACGCCACCGACACTAGAGGCGTTCACGTTCGTGGGCTCAGTTTTAACGATGGCCAATGTCAATGCGGATCCCGTCTGGATGTTGTAGTCGGCGAGGGTCCCGTGTCGAGCTCCTTTCCGGAGAAAACCAGGTGTTGCTGGTCCGTGGGAATGCCTTCCTTGTCCCTGATCTTGGCCTTGACGTTGTGGATGGTGTCGGACCTCTTGACGTCATTGAGAGTGATGATCTTGCTGTCGGGAATGATCATGAAGATATATATGCGCATATCGATGAAAAGATTGAGGATCCAAATTTGGGAGATTGAGAGAAAATTGCAAAAATAGGTGTCCTCAAGGGTCCTTTAATGAATGTATACTACACATACACAAGTTACAAGTGTACTTGTTATATTGTCCCCGTGATTGTAGCTCGAATCATGCTTATTCCATAATTATTCAATCGTTTACTTTGAAGTTCTTGTGGTGGTGGTTAAGACAAGTGGAGTAGTGAGAGATTAAGTTAAACCAGATACAAAGTAAAGTGAAGCGATCGAGAGCCCAGCATAGAGTTTTATTTTTTTGAATACATAGTGGTGAACATAAAAAATTAGAACTTATGTATGTCCTCAGTCAGGATCTGGTCTAGTCATGGCTATTTATATGCCTCCCACGTCTGAGAGTCTCTCGAATGAATAGTCCCGTTTTCCCCTCGCCTTACACAACAAGTCCGGGATTGGGGGAGGACAGCCAGGCAGTCCCTAATGTCCTCCACAAGGGGGTCCAGCATCAGAGTCTAGGACGACACAGTGAACATCGACTGATGATTTTTGATCACCGGACTAGTTATGAGATATGGGACATCCCTTGGCATCAGAGTCTAAGACGACTCATTAGACATTGACCAGAAGGCTACAAGGTGAAAGTGACAAACAAGTCAGAGACCGAACCAAGTTATCTCTGG
The DNA here is from genome assembly GCA_036897765.1 of Erodium chrysanthum. NCBI lineage: Eukaryota > Viridiplantae > Streptophyta > Magnoliopsida > Geraniales > Geraniaceae > Erodium > Erodium chrysanthum. The sequence continues at coordinate 9,250 of JAYMSU010000232.1, read as the reverse complement.
TACCACATAAAAGCTCGATCCAACCAAAAAGTTCAAACTAAGAGATAAAGGTCAATAGGTCATGTTAAACTTATCAACTAATTAATTTTTCGACGAACTCTAAGTGGGAACATATTTCAACAGGAAACAAATAAAATTATAGTTTTAATTATACAGCACATTGATGGTGCTCCATTAACATCCCATTTTTCAGGGTTCATAATAATGGTTCAACTGGAGAGTTTTATCCCTAATTTTAAATTTGAGTAGTCTAGATGGCATTGGGTATGTCTGAGGCATGGGTCTCACTATCCAGAGACCTTACAGTCCCCTATGCAACCCTACCTACCCATCTCCTTTTGTTTCCATTTCCAATTACCATCTTCATTGGTACTCTTGAGAGTTGAGACCAAGACCTTGTACATATATCAAAGGTCAGTAGCATTAAAATCTTGAGTTGGGAACTCCAAACGTTGAGTAAGACTTTAATTGTTGTTACTGTTTATTATCAAACTGAGCATCACTAAAGCTATATATACACATGCACGTACAAAAGAGGTCTCCGGGTGAAGTAAACATTGTACCAAAAATGCAGATCATCATCAAAACCATGAGCGGGAAGTCCATTTCTCTGAATGTAGAGAGCTCAGAAACCATAGACTACATCAAGGTCGAGAAGCAGACTTTTGTTCAGTATGGACACACTCTTGCTGATAGTTTTCAGATATCGGTTAACGGACAAGGTTGCACTCTGGACGTCAACCGGTTTGATACTATTGCCAATGTGAAGGCTAAGGTTGAGGCCAAATTGAACATTCCTCCGTATCGGCAGCTTTTATCCTTTCGCCATCAGGTGTTTAGGAACGATGAACGTACCCTACAAGACTATCACGTTTACAAGGGGGCTACCCTTAACTTGACGTTTCATAAAAGTTACTAGTTCTGAAAATGAAGGAATGGAGTTTATAATTGCATCCACAATGGTTGATTATGAGGATCGAATTTGGTTGGGATAGATCGAATTGACCCATGTCTTCCACTATAATGGGTTTGGGTTGATTTTGCCTTGGATTCGACTTGAAGCGGGTCGGTTTGTCTCGATTAGAGGAGAAGAGGATTTTGTGGAGGATAACCCCACAAGATCGTCTCGACGTGATAATCACGGACACATGGCGTCTCCAAATGAATTTCCAGATTGATTCGTCAAGGGTGCAATAATTTGTCTATGGAGATAAAACTCATATCTGAAATCGTCACCATGCTCTACAATGAACTGACTACTTCAAATTGTACGTGAGCACTGTCATGGGAACAATCTCTGAAAAATTCAAAAATTCACATTCAAACAAAACTATATATATATCAGAAAACCACGCCATTTTTATTATTTTAACATAACACTACACTAAACAAAACGATTACACAACTAAGAGCAGAACACGATGATTCAAACTACGAAAGAAAACATGTTCACCCGCGTTCAGGATGTAACTCCGCCATTTTTATTTGTCCGTAACAAACATCCACCAATGATTTTTTGTGAAGGGTTGTTTACATGTTCAAGCGTTTGATTTGTTACACAACATTTTCATGCTCGCCGACCAAAGTGCTTGCTCGTGTGGGATGTTCACGGTTGTAAACTGGTCACTTGATTAAGTACTAAAATTGAAAAGCAGGCTCATACAGATCATACCAAAAAATGACACAACACAACAGTCAATCGCCATAAAATTCAACCTTATACATTTATGCCAAAGTTATCAATGGAATAGTCAGCAACAGTAGCCAATCTCCCCCTGTAGATTTAAGCATCTGCCGACATGTTGAAACACCCACTTTGTCCCGAATCAAAGCCTTCACTTTCCCGATCGTATCCGATGCGTAAACATCCAAACTAAATCTTTCTAGCGGTCCGCAAAAAGGCTTAACATATATCTGAAAGCGATCAGCAACCGACATAGCCTGGTTCAATCTCAGGCTGCTTTTGTTCATTCGGACCGACTTCAATGACCTGTACGTCGTATACTTTCACGTCCACGTTGTTGTCGGTGTTTTGCTCGGAGTTCTCCATAACCAGAGTTATTGTTTTGCCGGAGCTGGTCACGACAGTCAGGCTCTTCCGGTTTGAGGAAGTTCCATTCTCGCCGTTGATCCTGGCCTTCACGTTGCTTATGGTGTCGGGGCTCTCTATCTCTAAAGTAATGGACGTTCCGGTTTGGGCTCACTAAAATGTTCATCTTTTTTGTACTACTTTGTTGTGAAGTTTCTTCTGTGCTACTTATATAAGGAAATGAAATCGTCTGTGGTTCTCAATTGCATAATAATGTTTGGGTGTTTTATTTTAGAGAGTTTGGGTGTTATTAGTATATAGAACTTTTCACTTCCCAATATATTGTTTGGCGTTTAATTTACCTAAGACGGTCCAAGTTCCTAGCAAAATATATGGTATAGGGGTGATGAACAAGAATTGATAAGAGAGTCACAAATCCAATCAGGGCTGAGATATTTCAGAAGTCGGAGACGAGAGTTTTAGATTGAAAGAGCATCCACAATACATGAATCACGTTACAGATGGTCAAACACAGACAAGGTTGTGTTATATATTTTTTCACTTTTAGGGTTTGAGAAACAGAAACCAAGACCTTATCATGTTTTATCTCATTCTAGTTATTTTGTTTTTAACTCTGTTTTCTTCAAATTATGGTGTAACGGTGTAACCAACCATAGCAATGCTTGAAAATAATATGTTCGTAATGTTGAAACTACTTGAAAGATCATTCAAGAAACGTCTATGTTCGTAACGTTGGGAAGCGAAATATTAATATGGTTTTCATTGTAATGTTAATAGACCAAACACATATATATCTGAGGAGCTGTGGCCAAGTTGGAACGAGCCCGGGTCTTACATTAGCTCTAAAAGGCCAAGCACGACCAAACATTCTTTTTCTCACACCAAGAGGCCTCTCGGTCTCACCTAGCTGCTTAAAGCTGGACGGTAACCTAATCTTGATATCTGATCGCTCTTCTGCTCCATGGTAGCACGATTCTAAAATGTCATACATGTTCAAATCTTCTACTGCCTGATACCAATAGAGACACCAGATGAATCAATTTAAAGAACACTCATCTTTTTTTTTTTGATAAGCCGTGTTTGTACCAACATCTGGACTCACTTGCTTATATAGAAGCAAGGAGCACCAAACTTATGGTTCTTATATACCCATAAGATTGCTTCCACCTCTGGTTCTCCATTGTGTTGGAGGGAGCCCTTAACCACTGGATGAATCAATTTAAAGAACACTGATCTTAGAACTCAAAGGGATTGAAAAGAGATTATATGTGTATCTTACTTTGTCAATTTTGGCAAGCTGGGTTTCACAAGTTTCATTGACTGGGTTATAGTAGCTTCCATTGCATGCATTGACAGCTTCCTGAAGTAGACAACATTAGTTACAACAAAAGAGCATAGTAACTTGGTACAATGAAAAGTAGGTACCCACCTCGAATAAGTCATCTGAGATCAAGGCCATCCCATGAGCAAAAGGTACCAAAGCATTCCCATCAAACTCTTCATCGGTTACTCCATTTCCAACCAAATAACCCTGTAATCGAATATCAGATTGTGATTGTAAATTTATACACCGAAAGAGTTGGTTTTAGATACCTACCTTGAGATTGAGAACGGGTTTTACATGGGCATCAATACCTGTGAAAGATCCACAAATGAGCCCTATATTTTGACAAACACGGAACATGAACACTTTGAATTCAAAAACAAGTACCTTTCATTACTTCAGAAGCAAGCATAGGCACATAAACTCCAGCGTATGACTCTCCTGATATAAAAAATGGGTTGGACAGGAACTCCGGGTATAGCTCAAACCACTGGTTGCACAGAAGCAATTAGTACCAATTTAAGTAGCACGAAAAATAAAAGATAACGGCTACATGCATCCTTCAGTTTTAGTCTTTTGCTTTCCTTACAAGAACATACCTTGAGGAGAAAAGTGTGTGCTTCCAAAGAAGTATTGGTGTCAGTAGTTACAAAATCAAATTCTGTTTTGTTTATGAAGTAAGAAAATCCAACACCAGCAGGGGAATCCAAATATATGATATTCGAAACCTGGAATGGAACACAGATTTATGAAAGAAAAAAACATCATCAAAGTCACAGATACTGTATCATTCCGGCTTCAATAAAAATCAGTTCATAAGGTCAACCTTGGACCAGCTGTAAGGATTCAGATCTAACCGAGGCAGACCTCCCTTCTCCTCCGCAGCTTCAAAATTGAAGGGTCCTGCATAATATGATGAAAACAGCAACTAAATTTTGGGAAAACTCCGATCTAACAAGATAATTCATAGTTTCTTACAAGTTTTGACTTTGGACAAGCTACAACTATATCTTAAAAACAATATGTAAATTGTAAATAAACAAAATCATTCTAGTTCAGTATGACGAACACGGTTTATAAGGATCACACCCGTGAAGAGCTAACTAGAAATGGACCCAAACAAATTGAACTTTGTGCCTCTTGTACTATTCCAGCTAACCAACATACACAACTGAAATTTCCCAAGAACACAACAAAGCTTATAATTGGGTAGTTTCACTAGAATCATACTATTGACATGTATAAACAATTCAATCAATGACAGATACCATGTTCAGAAAATCCAAAGAATTAATAAGAGACATTGACCAATTTGATACCATGTTCATAAACGAAACCATCAAAGCTCGAGCATCCAGGTCCACCGTTGAGCCACAGCACTACAGGATCCTCCTCCGGGTTTCCCTCAGATTGGACAAAATAGTAAAACAAATTCCTTTCACGACTGTCATCGACACTCACATACCTTCAAAAGTCAAAACCCACCAAAATCAGATACCATGGTCCATTCATTTCAGCAAAACAGAAACATAATCAATAAAAATGACCCTATTCATGATTTGTCCCATGACTTTCATCAACAAACATACATCTTCAAAACTGACCCAAAATCATAAACTATTCATTTCAACCAAATTAAAGCACAATAAAAAATCACAGCTTGAGCAATACCCTCTAAAGGGTTTGATCAGTATAGGTCACATACCCATATACATGTTGTAAGTCCAAGAAAAATGGGGACCAGAACAAGGATTTATGGATTTTGGAGACATACCCAGCATAGTGTTTTGAGGGAAAGCTGCCATTGAAGCCTGGAAGCTGAGTGACGAGGGCACTTTCAGGAGCTGATTGGGCCAGCACAAACCACAAGAACAGGTGAAATAGCACTCTGCTGAAGATTACACTGCTGTTCTTGGCAATGGCCATGGTGGATTGGAGCTCCTGAGTCTCGAAATTCGACTTTGAGCTGGGAATGGAGAAGAAGATGGGGAGGATTGGTGCCCTTATAAGCAGTTCATTTCGAGTGGCGTGGAATGTAAGACATAACCCTTCTTTTTTTTGAAATTTTTTATACATGATTAGCCAAAATCTTACCTAACTCACTCCCAACAAGGTTGAAATTAAACTCTTAGGGCTTATATTTGTAGATGAGAAAGTAACATAATTGAATGATTTATGATTATACTTATGCTGATTTTCGGGTTCAAACCTGCTCCGCACGAGCTCCGATCGGACACGTTCAAATTAAATCCGATGGGTGGATGACATGTCTCAATTTCCAAGATCCCCGTAAGTGAGGGCGGATCAGAATAGGTGTAGGTCGGGACAGATACCCGTCCATGCACACCTCTAGCGGGTATGTATTACAATACCACACAACACCTACAACTTTTGCAGAAACATAAATTAGAGTTTTTATTGATAAATTCCAATTTCACGTATGAAGCCTTGTATTAGAGTTCCTATTTATCAATTTGAACTTCATGTACGAAGCCTTGAATGAGTTTGTTTAATGAATGACTCCTTTCTTTTTCGTGGCTTAGTGGATTCAATGTTTGCAGTACTAATGTCACTTGTTTAACTAATGCAATAAAAAATTAGTCTCAAAACAAATACAGAATCTGTTAAGCCATTCATGGACGTACTTCGAATACAACTTGCACGTTACGGAAAAATGTTCTCAAGTCTAAATCAAAGTCTGATTTTTTTTCCGCAGTCCGTCATGCATACGTACATAGATACAAATGTCTTCCGTACATGCCATCTTAAGGATTGTATTCCCAATAGTGTCCAGTGCTTCTCGATCGTTCCCGATAATAGTATCCGGACATCGAGGGAATGATTGAGATCCGAGGGAGAAGGGGAAGACTCTGAAAAGTCCAAAGCTAGTGTCAAGCTAGGGTAAAGGATTCTCAACAATTCATCTAATGAAGATATAATTTTAAAATTACCATTGGAAGTGAGATATTTTTAAATTTTTGCAAAATACAATATAATTATTTGATTTGATTTTTACTGTTTAAAAGACAACTAGGATGATACAATAGTTTATGACACGTTTATGCCTATTTTCGAAAGTTTAAGACACGTTTTGTAATTTTTTGTAGGGATTAACTCAAAAACACACGTTCATCTATGATTTATTCACACTTTTCATCAAGGTTTGCCAACTGATCAAAAAACAACTGCTCTCATTCTTGCGTTTTATCAAAAGTCATCATTTGGAGTTAAAATTGAAAGAAATCATGTAAGATTACCATTTTACCCCTGTAATGATTTGTGAAATTTCTGAACTACCCTCCCTTCTCCTTCTTCCTCTCCATCCTTTCCTCTTTATCTTTCTTCTTCTTCTTCTCCAGCATCTCTGTCTTCATCATTCAAGTTCAAGTTCATGAAACATATACATCACAACAAAATCAAATGTACATATATGCATAAAATAAAAGCAAAATCGAAACATATACACATAAGAGGAGCTCTTGGGTTCATATCATATCCTTGACAGTGATTTCTACCATGTTTCCAATTTACTCTTTTGTTTTTAATTCATTAGTTTATTGTAAATTTCATCTCTTTAGAGTCAAGCAATGGTTTTCAAAATCAATCCCATCTCAGAACCCTCACCAACACCATTAGATCTGCTTTTGAGCTCATGGAAGCTATAGAGAAGTAGAAATCAATTTCAATTTCTATCTCCTCCGTTTATGGGTTTTCTTCAGCTTTCAATTTAGAGGAGAGCCCTAAATCTGAATATAGAAGAACAAAGATTCCACCTTCAATCCGATCCAAGTGGGTTGTTGTCCAATTGGTCCTCTGATCCTTCTTCACCATACTCCTGGCGCGGCGTCTCCTGCTCCGGCAACGGTCGCGTGGCAGCGCTCAACCTCACCAACGCTGGCCTCACCGAGGGGAAATCAAAACTCGATTGATGGTAGAGAGGAAAGGGGTAGTCATGGTTAACATTGGTTCAATGGCATTATTTTGAAAATTCAAAAAAGAAAAGAGGATATTTTTGTCATTTTAATCATACCATGGATAGTTTATGAATTTTTTTAAAAATCTGGTCATGTGAGGGTCACATGATCAGATTTCCATCAATTTTAAACCCAGATGATGATTTTTGATAAAACACAGGAATGTAAACAATTGTTTTTTGATCAGTTGACAAGCCTTGATGAAAAATGTGAATAAATTACAGATGAACATACATTTCTAAGTTAATGCCTTATCTGTATTGCCTAAAAATAATCTCAACTAGTGTGGCCGGCCTTTTGTGGGAAGAGGACAAAAACATTTTGTTGTGCATGATTATGGTCCTGTGTGGATGAGATTGGTGTCTGATTCATGAGGATTGACATTCAAGAAAAAGAAGAAGACACGTGAAAAGAAAGAGACATGTCATCACTTGCCAGCAATGTTGTTAAGTGATTGGGTGTCTCCCAAACTGTAAGGAGATGGAAATGGATGTCCCTAGTTGTAGTTGTTGGTATCGAGATGTGTGCACAATAATACATCTCTTGCTCATTTCACGATACATCACTTGCCAGTCATGGGATCGGCCATAATATTTGTTGTTTCAATTCTTTGAACTTATTAAAAATTTGTTTGAGTGTAATAAAACATGTTCTTGCTTGGTCATCGAATGGGTTGAGCAACATAGTAAACTGTAACACCATTTGATGGGAGACAATGGAGTTTTGATGTAACAAAAAAAAAATGTTTTTATTCATCCATTGTAACACCACACAAAAGGGGAGGATCGCAAAACATCAACACCCAGAAAAAAACAAAAACTATTGGGTCAATTCCTAGTATCATATGTCGACGACTCGTCTTCTCCTGAACAACTCCATGTCAGCATGGGTGATCGCATCCACTTGCCGCTTGGACAAAAGTTGCTCGATGTGCATGACTATGTACGTGCCACAATCCCTATCGACAATCAACTGAGGTACTATCTCTTCTGACAGACGCTTCCAGAATATTTTCATATTCTTACGAGGAGGTCGACAACATCAAGGAACCTAGGTATGTGAGAGGTAAACACACCCATGATGGCTTTCAACCTTTTCTTGGCGGTGCATCTAATGTCAGAATCGTAGACCACGAAGGCCCCTGCCAAAACCAGAAATTGAACGGCAACCCAATATTTGTTTTTGATGTTCAGGGGAAGTATATTTTTGTCTCACTCCCCCAAGGAAAAAGGAATTGATCCTCTGCCCCTTTGGTGTACTCCGTCACGAGGTCCTCCCAACAGATATCTTCTCTTATAGTTGAGTATTTAGTCACACGGTGCAAAAAAACTAGTCGTGAATGAGACATTGAAGAACACAACCTTTTGTTGGAACGTCTCCTTATAATAATGGTGGCACATCTTAAATAGACGAAGGGTCATATCAATATGTTGGCGGGTCAACATTAATAATAAAGTCATTATCGTACACCAAATGGTACTCGTACACAAATTGGGTTATGTCGGACAACATCAGGTATTGGCAGAATCTGAATCGGTTCAATTCTCCATGACGATAGACAATGTCATCCAATGGAAAAACTTTGTACTCACCATTTCCTCCAGTCAGATTCTGACAATCATAAGATTGAAAAATCAGGTCGGGCCTGTTTCAAGAACCTTGACCGAATTGGAGTTTTTGATGAGGTATAATACCCAACAGACCAATAACGACATCCTCTCATCCTCTGGTGCTTTGAACGCGTTTATATTGACTCCACCTTTACCCCATAATGTATGCCAACTAGGTTTGTACCTCCACTATGCCAGGCACTCGCCTAGGCGACAAAAATATATTTTCGTCGCCTAGGTGGACGTACTTAGGCGACGGAGAATATTTTCGTCGCCTAAGTAACGCTTAACC
>JAYMSU010000231.1:0-16037 GCA_036897765.1 Erodium chrysanthum | reverse complement strand
GTAGGCGAAGAGAACCAGTACGGAAGCCGATGGAGGACTTGGTTGATGTTGCTGAGAAATTCGACGAGCTGGAAGTGATCGAGGACACTGTTGCTGTGGAAGGTCAGGGTATTAATTTTGATGCATACGAAGACATACCCGTGGAGGTAAGCGGAGAGGACATACCGCCGCCGGTCAATACGTTCGCCGATATTGAATTGGGGGAGGATCTGGACCGGAACATCAGGAGGTGCCAGTACGTCAAGCCCACTCCGATTCAGCGCCACGCCATTCCCGTCGCCGCAGCGGGGCGAGACCTGATGGCGTGCGCGCAGACTGGGTCCGGCAAGACCGCCGCCTTCTGTTTCCCGATAATATCTGGGATCCTGAAGAACCGCACCTCGCAGCAAGTATCTGTTCGGGGAGGTAGGATTGCATATCCCACTGCCCTCATTCTGTCTCCTACCAGGGAGCTGTCGTGCCAGGTGAATTTTTGTTGCTTCACAACATTTTAATATCAAGTTTCGTTTAATTACTAGTGTCAAATTTCTTACGGCGTGCTTGTTTTTCCTTCTGGGTTTGTAATTTTTATGCTAGATTCACGATGAGGCTAAGAAATTTGCTCATCAAACTGGGCTTAAGATAGTTGTTGCTTATGGCGGAGCTCCCATTTCTCAGCAGGTGATTCTTAGCTCCCCTGTTGTTTTAATGGGTCATCCACCAATAGATGAATCTAATTTGGTTAAGACTTAAGAGTGCCTACAATGCACAACTTTAAGTTGTTTGGCCTCTCTTGTATTTGTTCTCTTTCATAAATGACAATTATATTTTTAGGCTTGTGGGATTAAACATAACTAGTCCTGGATTCTAAAATGTTTTGTCCTGGATTCTAAAATGTCTTATACTCATTAGTGTCCATACCTTTCTCCTTCATTTTTGAACTACCAGTCAAATCACTATTTCTTGAAGTGGCCCTGCTGTTCACATTTGCAAGGATGTTAAAAGTATGATCTAGCTATGTATTGAACCTTATATGTGTTAAGAAATTGTGAAATGAGTGGTGGGCTGATCTTGGTAGCTGACATTGATGAATCTCTAGTTCTGTGCTCTCGCTTCTCAGATGTTGTAGATTAATGTCAAGTAGTATGAAGTTTTTGCTGTTCTGTGTAGATGTTGAATACTGTGGGTGTTTTAATTGTTATTTCTAGTAGCAATCCTTCTTTTGGTATGTTGATTGTATCTGTTTCCTACATGGTATCCTCTTATTACGGTTTATTTCTTTAAAACTGATGTTTGCTTGAGTTTTAGTGATGATCATAGTTTGCACTGGTTCTACTTGTCTTAATGTCCTGACACTGTGTTTCCTTAATCATGTTATTCGCTTTTAAATGTGCTCTCCATTTTGGTTGTGTTCTATAGTTTCATAGATATATTTCTGCAGTTTTGGTATTTGGAAAGAGGTGTTGACATCCTGGTTGCTACTCCCGGACGCCTAGCTGACATGATTGAGAGAGCAAGAGTCTCGCTATCCATGATAAGATATTTGGCCTTGGACGAGGCTGACAGAATGTTGGATATGGGTTTTGAGCCACAGATAAGAAAAATTGTTCAGCAAATGGACATGCCTCCTCCAGGTAAAAGGCAGACAATGCTTTTCAGTGCTACATTTCCAGAAGAGATACAGGTTGGTTAAGTATGACCCTTCAGTGGTGGTGTGCATGCCTTGTATATTGTATATTTTACCAGTGATGCATACTAGCTGTAATGATGTTAATTGATATTTTCTTGGTTTTCATGACAAAATAACTTGTTTCATATACATGTTCATGTACTTTGTGCTTAGCTGTTGATTTGTTCCATTTGAGATTAGTATTGCTGTCAACATGTATAATGGTAATTACTAAAACCTTCAAACTTGTTTTTAACATCAAAATGAGTGGGTTTCTCTATCTTTTATTTTATGGCCGTGTGTTTTGATACAAAATGTGGCTCAATTTACTAGAACCTCCAAGCTTTGTGTACTAGTTGCTTCTTCCTTGGAACTACATTTTTTAATCATGTAATTATATATAATGTTAAGCATTTCTTTATTTTTCCAAGCCCCTGGAAGGGGAAAAAGAGGATCTTGTTATTGCTATTGTCAATGTCTTTGGGTACGTTTAACTTGGTCTAGTTGTTCAGGCTGATTATTATTTGTTACATAGTCTTATAATATTGCAATTTGCTCATTGTTGGTTATTTTTCACAATTATATCAGTATATGCTAAATTTTATCTAGTATACACTGATAGATACTTTTCACAATTATAATGTATGATTCTACTATTGCTTATATGTTTAGTAGTTTATCTCATTTGTTATATAAAACTACGATTACTTAATTACATGTGTAGTTTATTTTGCTTCTTGTGTATGGTCCCTTTTTGATTTACTATTTTTTGATGTTGCTTGGCTAACCTTTGCAGCAAAGTTTTGGTCTTTTGCACTCTGGACCTCTTCTTTTTTAATACCTTTTTCACATTTTACAGAGACTTGCCTCAGATTTTCTGTCAAACTACGTATTTCTAACTGTTGGAAGAGTTGGTTCAAGCACTGATCTTATTGCACAGAGAGTGAACTTCGTTCAGGATATGGATAAAAGAAACTGTCTTTTGGATCTTCTTCATTCTGACAGGGAAAATGGAAGTCTTGGAAAGGTACAATGGTTCTTCTTCATGTTGACAGGGCACAACTTTTGATTTGTTACTAAGTTTCATATGTTTTTCATGTTCTAATGAACGAAACTGTATTGATTCTGATGCAGCATGCGCTAACTCTAGTCTTTGTGGAGACAAAGAAAGGTGCAGATGCATTGGAACAATGGTTATCCACAAAGGGTTTTCCTGCAATAGCAATACATGGTGACAAAATCCAAATGGTTAGCTCATCCTCTGTCTTCCTTGATTTACTTTCTATTGAATGATACTATGTTACATTTACAAGTATGGCCTACATTTCTGCTTCTTGTACATTATATGTACAATACATGTATTGTGATTTTATGGTCTATTAGGCAACTATTCCCCTACTCAAGTGGATGGAGCTATGCTCTTTGATGATTTGTAGCTAAACTTGTTCATGATTGCTTGGAAAAGGAACCTGCAAAATCTCGTTTGATGTAGAATAATGATGTAACATATTTTACATTTCAACAGTGTATTTTTGTTCAACTCTTGTTTGTGTTCCAGTTTGATCAGTTGTTGTATACTTGTTATATTCACAGGAGAGAGAATGAGCTTTGAGGTCTTTCAAGAGTGGTGTGACTCCAATAATGGTGGCAACAGATGTTGCTTCACGAGGCCTGGACATACCCCATGTTGCTCATGTAGTCAATTTTGACTTGCCTAAAGACATAGATGATTATGTTCATAGGATTGGTCGAACTGGACGTGCTGGTAAGTCTGGTGTAGCCACCGCCTTCTTCACTGACAGGAATCTCCCCCTGGCCAAAGCACTTGTTGAACTCATGAAGGAAGCAAATCAGGAAATTCCTCCTTGGCTCAATGACCATGCAGAGACATCTTATGTTACTGGTGGTCACTCTCCACGCCAGCGCGACAGCAGCAAGTTTGGTGGCTATGACTATCGCAGTAGGTCTCAGTTCGGGATTGAAAGTAATGCAGCTCCTGATAATTATGTCTCTTACAGCAACTCTACTGGACACAACTACAATACTGGACCTAGTGCATATCAGTGTTCTTCTGCACCTACTGACTATTATGGTAACTCTACTGGCAATGGTTGCAATGCTCCTGGTTCTTATCCATACTCTCCAGGATCTCCAGGATATGTATTTGGTAATGAATCTGTTGTTGCCGGAGGTTGGGAATGAGATTAATCTGAGTAGTGGTATTGGACATGGGTACATAATAGTATAATCTAGAGGGAGCTGATGAAATCTAACAAGCAAGTTGAAGAATACAGGTTTAGGTTCCTATCTTTTGGAGAAATGTTTGGTTTGTTTTGTGTTTTGGTGGGGATATACAGTGGTCTAACTGGAAGTACTTTTTTGGAGCCACTGATGTTTAGTTTAAATTAACTATGCCTAGTTTGTGATGAATGTTATCATTTTGCAGCCTTGCCCTGTGCCATTATGATTTTACAATCCTCAGTAGTATTTGAACAGCAATTCATTTCCGAGTAATTTCTTCATTAAATCTTCCTTTACATGTATGTGTATTTCGTTTTCTAGTGGGTTTCTGGATGTGCATTTTAAACATGGTTTCTCAATCAATGCATGGTGCTCATGGTCGGTTAACCTACCTGACACCCTTGGAAAATTGAACTGCAAATTCAGGTGTAACATTGAGAACTTGTTGTTTTTGTCTATTCCACCGTCGCCAGAATAAATCAAATCATAAACCAGACAAGTTGGAAACACTATCGGAATTGGAACGTCGGTTAGGGAAGAGCAAGAGCTCGACGAAGAAGGAAGAAGAGACATTGTCGGAGTTAGGAGGATCGGTTTGAAGATGGTAGAGAAGCATCTTTCAAATCTCTAGATGGCAGAATGTACCGAGTTTGACTTTCTCAATGAAAGCAATATCTGGTTTTGTTTCGCTTCATATTTTATATAAGGATAATGACAGAAAAGTATCTTCATGTTGTAAACAGTACAAAAAAGTGTCTTCATGTTTTAAGAATAGTTTAATCTTTTCGTTGTAAATTTAACTCCGTCTGTAACACTGTGCATCAAGTTAAAACATAAAGACACCGATTTATATAACTTAAACATAAAGACGTCGAATAACACAAATTCCACCATCCGAGCAACGGGAGCTGGAGGGATCCAACTTTTGGGCTCTTCAAGTATGAGTTGGGCTGGAATGATGGGCCTTATGGCCCATAACTAAAACATTATATATATATTAAAAATAAATAAAGAAAAAACGATAAAAATCCACGGTTGGTGTAGAAATTTCCAACGACCCAAACAAGGATGTGTGCAGATCTATATACATTGTTGAGTACGACATTTACGTGATATTTTCACATTTCCCCCAAATTTTGTGCCAACCAAACCCTAAAAGTACGGTTGCACTCGTCAATTCGGATCCGGTAAGGTCATTCCCCCAACTCTTTTGCTTTATTTTCATCAAATTGAATCGATCGCTCTCTCTGTAATTCGGCTATGATCATGCACAAATCCGATACCCAGATCGTCAGATTCATGAATTAGCATCGATAATCATCATTTTCGTCCCTAGTTTTCTAGGATTTGATTTTAATTTGTATCGTTTCGAGTCAATTGAACATGGATGGGAACAAAGACGATGCTTTGAGATCGTTGAAGATCGGGAAAAAAGCGCTCGAAGATGGGGATCGAGCTCGCGCTCTCAAGTTCATTGCAAAAGCTCGTCGTCTCGATCCGACGCTTCCCGTCGATGATCTCTTATCGGAGATACAGAGGGAATGTGAGGAGAAGCCGCCGACTGATGGGCCATCTGGGTCGCCTCCGTCGAAACCCTCCGGTCAATCTTCGGTTCGCCATAGGGCGCCATCAGCTGGGCCTTCTTTGTCAAGCTCTGCGCAATACACTGCTGAACAAATCGCAATTGTGCGGGAAATTAGGAAAAAGAAGGATTATTATGACATTTTGGGGGTGGAGAAGAGTTGCGCTGTTGAGGATGTCCGAAAGGCATACAGGAAATTGTCTCTGAAAGTTCACCCTGACAAGAACAAGGCACCTGGTGCTGAGGAAGCCTTTAAAGCTGTATCAAAGGCGTTTCAGTGCCTTGGGAATGAGGAGAACAAGAAGAAGTATGATCTTACCGGGTCTGAGGAACCAGTCTATGCCACAAGGCCGGCTAGGAGAGGAGCACATTACAATGGTGGGTTCTATGAGGCTGCTGATGTTGATGCAGAGGAAATATTCAGGAATTTCTTCTTTGGAGGCATGCCTCCCACCACACAGTTCCGAAGCTTCAACTTTGGATCTGGAGCGGGACAAAGAACTGATGCGCATAGCTCTGGAGGAGGATCCAATCTACGTGCACTGCTTCAGCTGTTGCCTATACTGCTGATTGTGTTTTTGCAATTCTTCCCGTCCTCCGAGCCAATATATGCACTTTCAAGGGCTCATCCTTATCAGTATCGATTCAATACCCCAAAGGGCGTGAACTACTATGTGAGGACTACAACATTTGAGCAAGAGTACCCGTATAATAGTCCACAACGTGCCACTCTAGAAAGCTCTGTTGAGCGAGATTACTTCAATACTTTGTCTCAAAATTGTCGCCTTGAGTTGCAGCGTAAACAATGGGGTTTCGTTCGCGAAACGCCACATTGTGAGATGTTAAGGAACTTTCAGACACCGGCTTGATGACTTTTCCCAAGGTTCATCCTATCTTCCTGTGTTTTGCTTTAGATATTTATTACCTTTTTTTCAGTGCGAAGGTAAAGATGTAACCTTTTATCTTCAACTCGTTATTCATGTATTTGATACCCTGAGGCCATAATAATTCAGATACTGATTATTCAGTCATTTTATTTTTAGTGCATACATATGGATTTATTTACTTTTGTTGTGTGTTAGGTGAGAATTTTAGCAACAGTAAGGTAAGGTTATAACCTTTTCTGGTGCAATGAATTGAATTCATCTCTTCAGCTAGTACATGTTATTATTCTCTGTCAATTTGTGGTTGAATGTATATGAATATATCAGTTACTAATTTAGTGGGCGAGATTTATTGATTTCTGAGTACTACTTCTATGGCTTGGCCTGTTGACAGCTTATCAATGTCCCGATACGGGTGGAATAGCATCACAATATTGTACCTGCAAAATGTGTTAGTTGTTAGCCTCATTATGGCTACAAGATGCTCTGATTGTCATTACTTCATTGTTGCCACCGGATATTCTATAGTTTTTAGATTACAAAGTTGAGTTGATCCAGCCTTGCAGTATTTAATATGATTGAATTAGTAATGTATATGGGAACTTGTTTTATTTTTTTCAGAGTTGCAGATATTATTTTTTCTATTCAAGGATATGGTAGCTTCTTCCAATTAAGTAGTATGGAGTTTCAGTGATTGCATACTGATTCTGCATTCTTTATGTTCCCTGTTTTTATGTAACCTTTTGATTAGAAGAAATTTTGTGAGTGGTTGATAGGGAGTTCAAACTTGTATCTCAATGCTAGGATGTGCTTGCTTTTATTAGTAAAATTGGAAAGGAATTACTCAACAATCTCCATTTTTTTCATTAGAAAGGAATAAAACAGAGTTGAGTGCAAGTTCTCTTCTTAAATTCTTCCACAAATATAGTATGCTACCATTTCTGATATGCTAATCCTCCACGTCTGCTGTCTCCATAACTTTAGTTTCTCTACTCCTTGGCTGTTATGACCAGCAATCCCAGTGCACCTATAATTATGTACTTCAAGAGAGAACAACAATTTTAGTAATATGAAAGAGGAGGAACCATAAACATAACTTGTAATGTGTATATTAGGTTGCTGAAGGACATTGAGAACTCCATATTATGTTGAAAGTCCAATAAACAGTATACCTTAACCATGGGATTTTCAGTCATGATAATTGTGGCATATCCCACATATGGTAAGAACCTGCATTGGCAATAGATACCAGTTTATCATTCAAATCTTGGGATAAAGAAGGCCAAGTCTAGCTGAAGCTTCACACATTCAAGATCAATCAAGCAACAAGCATGTATGTTTTAATTTATTACCCAACGGCTCTTCCCATGATATGCTTACGGTTTAACCAACGCTGACCCCGTGCATACAATAGCCTGTCATCTCCAGGGTTATTGTCTCCTGATAAAATTCACCGGTTGAAAGACAGAAGAAAATCAGTGCAAAAGTTTATAGCACTGACACAGCTAAAAAAAACTTAGCATTGTAAAAAGAAATCATACCTTTTGTGAGTATATCAACTTTTCCAGTATCTTGGCGCTCATGAACCTGAAATATATTCAACAGAAATGATTCATACATGTAATTTGACGATAAACCACCTAAAATGGATATGATGAGATGAAGGATGAATAGCAAAGAATACAGTCCAACTCTCCGGTTCAAGTTCGAACACCAAAATCGAGATCTAAAGCCAGAGATATGAAGGCACTGATGGCCGACAAAGAGTAGGAACTAATTACAACCATTCTCATATCACTATCACCTAATGTTTCAGTGAAGTCACTTTAGGCAATATGGTTACAATATAAAAATTTCTCCAAACCTCTTACCTTAATCACTCGATGAACAATTGGAATGGGACGCCCCTACACATACACAATAGATGTATCAGCCAAGTAGATAAAACATGAATAGTTCACGAGGAGAGTAAAATATTTGGTACACATCATACTCGTACATATAGTTCCCTTGTTATAACAAACATCTGAGATGGCTTAAAGGACGTACGAGATTAAGAACTTCATAAGGAATAGCATAAAAAGCACTCATTGTTAAATGAAAGAATACTTTACAAATTTTGCACTCTGAAGAGTGTGCCACAATTTAAAGGAGATAGATGATAAGAATATATATTGCTATAGAGCCAAGGCCAGATTCATGTAAGCATACTAAAAAGGAATAGATGAATAGAAGAAAAGTACCATACATCTATATTGAACACTACAATTTCTCCTGTCCGAATAGGAGCATTGCTCATATACAAGAATAGTATGTCACCCTGAAAGTGAAGAGAGCAAGAAAAACAGACAACGGGTCATTTTTGCTATAAAAATATAACCAAATACATAGATATGGGCCGATGAAACAAAGATAACGTCACACAGATATTCATATCAGAAGAGAAAAAAAAAACATAATTCAATAATCAGACACCAGAACTTTCAATCATCAGTGTGAAACTCAGCATTTGAATATATGAAATTATTCTAACACAAGCATATGGTTACATTTTAAGAAGGAAGTTAATAAGTCAAGAGCTGCATGGGTTTAGGTATTTACTTGCACCCTCGCATTACTTTATAAAATTTCAACTAAATCTTGAAGATAAACTTTTCATATGAATGGCAGACTCTTTAAACCTTGGCGAAACACAGGATTCTGAATAATATGAATAGGCAGGCTATCAGCTGCAGCCAATTCTATTTGAACTTCATAAAAGAAGAATTTCTGAATCTAACTCGTCATCTTTTAAAATTTATTTTGTTTTGCTGATAAACAACTTATCATCTTACAACATATCATGAAGTTCTTTGTCCCTTGCTACTTGGATTATGAGTTAATTACGTGTTGAATCATTCAGAATAAAGAAAATGAAAGAAAAAAACATACGCATGGCTGTAATAGAGGAAAACACTATAATTTAAGAGGAATGAATTCAGAGGACTTGACCACAAATGCCAACACTACTAAACCCAACCGTTTTAACTTGACAACAGTGATGATGAAACCAGCGGCTTACTCTTTGGAAGCCAGGTTCCATGCTACCAGAGAGCACCACTACGACAGGTGATTCACTACCAGTCAAACACATTAATCCTTTCCACATTATCAGCGCTGATGCGACAATCATACCTGAACCAGAAAGAAAGCAAACACCAAGTCTGGTATCACAAACTGATAGCCCCATGATTTTTTTTAAACAATCATGAGATTTTAGTAACAGCTACAAAATTGAGAAATGCAGGGCCACCCACAGAAACTCCATAATGAAATAAAACACAACATCATAGGCAACAGTTGAATTCCATTTTTCTTATACTTGAAAACAGAGATGATTATGTTTATTACATCATAGTTAGCTACATCAAATTTTCCAAAATCACTAGCAATGAAGCAAACAACCCCATTTTAGTACCCACATCTTTTCATTGAATTCTACATTTCTAATTGCCATGATATCCTCCCAATCCCAAAACCCATTTTCATGCTAACCCATCAATTTCCCAGAAAAAGAAATCAGTTCTAGACAGAACCCAGATTCGAAGAACACAGTCAAATACAAAAAATAAAAAACTTTTCCAGAACTAGTTTAAAGGGAGTAAAATTAGAACAGGTCCAAAATTCAAAGGCAAGTCCAATGCATTAATAGCAATAGAGAAGTGGCGAATTTGATGCCGAGAAAGAGAAGAGCACAGACCGAGACTTATGACTTGAGAGAGAGATTGCCTGATCTTTATCGATTTGATCGACTCCACGCTCTCTCCGATCCACCCCATTTTCGATGCCACTCACTGCCTCGATTCTCTGCGATTTCAAAGACTCAATCTTCTTCTTCCGTTTCTCTCTAGGGTCCCAGCTCCACGTCTCGCATCCAACAACCTCAAGCCACGTGCACAAAAGTGGGCCCACTGAATCCGACGTGGCGTTTGATTTTTCTTTCATGGGCTTTCGTGGATCGTATACATTGTCTGAACCGAAATGACCCCGACCCGACCCGACTCGTATCTCTATATATTCATTCCTTAAGCCCTACTTCGCGGTCTGATCTTCTTCGTTAAACCCTAGCCTCTCTCTACCAATCAAGCTCAAACCACCATGGTACTACTACTACAATTCTCTATTCTGCTTCTTGTCTTTGGTTTTGTGTCTATGTATCTGTTTGTGTTGATTGATTTTGTGTGGTCAATTTATGGCAGACAGCTGAGGCAGTGAACCCGAAAGCCTACCCTTTGGCGGATGCGCAGCTCGCAATAACGATTCTCGATCTCGTAGGCCAAGCTAACAACTACAAGCAGCTCAAGAAGGGAGCCAATGAAGGTTAGGCACTTTTATGTGAAATTTTAGGCATTTTTCTATGGAATTGGATACTTTTGTTGTTTGATTCTCATTGGGTTTTGACTATTTCAGCAACCAAGACACTGAACAGGGGTATTTCCGAGTTCGTTGTGATGGCCGCCGATACTGAGCCCCTGGAGATCCTCTTGCACCTTCCCTTGCTTGCTGAGGACAAGGTACTTTAATATGTTCTATTTTGGTTTAATTAAACTATGCATAATTATGTATAGTTTGAGGGATTTGATATGTGGTTTTGTTATGAGCTGTTACAAACCTATGAGTAGCTTTTAAATTTTCATTCTCTGCAGTGCCCAGATATGCATATTCTCACTTGTATATCTCCTGTACGAGTAATTTGAATATGAATATCATGTATTGTGGTGTTATATTGATGGCATGGAACTATAAAAAAAAAGTGATTCTGGTTTCCCTGTTTGTGCTGCCAATAGCTTATGAAGGACATAACTTTATAGGTTTTCAGAAATAAAAAATGTTGGAGTGGTGATCTGCTGTTGATAAGTACTTGTGCCCAATGTGTTTACTGCATTTAGGGTAGTCATTTAGGTTTCATGTTTAATCTAGTTGACAAGCCAATAATATGTGTATGATTTGTTCTTAGTGCATTTATAGAGTTGACTTTATTTTACTACTGTACCTGAGCCTCAAATTCTGTTTTTTTTGGTAAAATGCAGGAAAAGTATAGTATAGTGCATTTTGATCATTTAAATATTTTCTCATTAATTTGCATACTGTAATAGTTTAATGTATCCTCTGGTATTCCACTTCAAAGAAGTGAGATATATTTAGCCACCAATCTCTGTGAAACCTATTTAGTTAATCTGAACCGGGAAGACTTTTCACCATCTGCAAAAAAATTGCTATATATCAGTGGTGTCTGGACTTTCCTGTGCATACAATTTTCACATAACCTACCCAATGCCTAAAGATCTTTATCCATTGAGTCTTAATAGCATTTTGTTGTTTTATATGTTCAAAGCTTGTTTATAGTTTTTTTGTTATTTTCCAATTGTTGTTGAGAAGTCAAGTTGTGAACTATTTTTTTTCTTTTTGCAGAATGTTCCCTATGTATTTGTCCCTTCGAAGGAAGCACTTGGCCGGGCATGCGGTGTCACAAGACCTGTTATTGCTTGTTCAGTGACAACTAATGAGGCTAGCCAGTTGAAGTCCCAGATACAACAACTCAAGGTACTTTGATTTTTTGTGTGTGTGGCTTATGGCTCTCAATAGTTTTGTGCCATGCATCTTGTATTCATGCTGATAATGTGTTTCGATTTTCAATTGCAGGATGGCATTGAGAAACTTTTGATCTAAAATACCACCGTTTGTATAATTCGGTGTGATGGGTCTCTTGGATCGTGGTGGTTGCTCCTTTAGAGGCTTTGACTGATGAAGTTGTTGTGCCACTAGGACTAGTTTTTAATTTTTGGATACACTTATCTTGCTATGTTTGAGATTATATTTGCTAGAACTTATGAAGGTTGCTTTAATCTTATTGATGTAATATCTTGTTTTATGATTGCAGAAGTTGAGTAAGCTTATTAGTACTTCTATAGTTATATTTAACATTTTATTTCAGTTAGTTTTAACAAACTCTTGTTATGTTCGATTCAAACTTACTCTTGAAAAAGTTGACACCATTTTAAGCCCACCCATTTCTCTACTCTTTCTGTACCTCTCATCCAAAATGGAACTAACCTCGAGATCTCATACTTGCATGATTTTGAACCTTTGTATTGTGATTCTGGCAATAAGTTCAACATACTCCATCATAACATAGTGTTCAACCCGATCATAAATCAACTCCCTAAATTAGTAACATCTGTGCATGGGATAATAGTGGATGAGGTGTGATGTTCATCAGGTGAATGAGGTCATGAGTAGATCTTTGCTAACTACTTTACTACATGAACTTATTTTTTATCTTGATTTCGGATGGGACAGTCGGCGTGATCATGAATGACCTCTCTGTCTTCAACTCTTTTTTCCAACAAAGAGATGACGCCATAGGTTTTCGCGATTGCAGTCCATTGTAAAAGTGGACAATAGGTTTACAGATGTATATTACAAGGTGCTCAGTCAATAAACTCGACAAGTACTTGTGAATGGGCAAAAGCAAAACCTACATTTGCCTCATAAGATTTTGCGAATGAGTCATCCCTATTTTTGGTGAACAATATCCGAGAATGCCAAACGCATAAGCTATCACACGATTACTAGCAATTAATAAGACTCGCGGCTTCCTTTGGATGTTTGGTAGTATTGATTTAATGCATTGACAATGGAAAAATTGTTTGATGACATGGAAAGACATGTACACCTGAGGTGACAAGTAGGGCCAACATGGATACGACATGCATTTTTTGGTGTAGTAGGGTCGAACAACGATATCAACACATGCAATTGTTGAACCCCAAATCTTTAAAACTAGAGCTATAGATGCATGCAACCGTTTCTCTCAATCAAGCACAAACACAAGCCAACTACTACACTCACTTCTCAACCTCCCCTCCCAATTTTTCTGCACAACTGCTGAAAGACAAAGACCACGAGACAATTTTCACCCCAATAACATACTCCAGTCCTTGACAGTCAAACAAAGATGTCATGCTAATTTCAATAATGTAATTTCAATTTTGTCAATTTAACTTAATGCAATTGTTTATTTAAATCAATAAATTTCTTATTAGTTAGCAAAATTTAAAAATTATGAAGATTACATGAAAGCATTAGCGTTGGACTTCTTTAAATTTGTTTTATTCTCTCTCTTTGGTCGGGTCTCACGCCATCCTACAAGACCGATCGACTGATTTATTCCGTCTGACTTGACTAAACCGGTCGCCGGAACATAATTTCACGCCCTTGGCCATTTTCTGCAACACTGGTCATAACTGGTATTGGGCATTATTACCATGTATCTTTTTATGTAGAGAGAATAATGAAAGATTGACTTTTGTTGTTCTTCAGGCTACTATTACACAACAAGATGATGAAACTTATTTTTTGATCCATAGTTCAGTAGCGATGTATTTCAATATCCACTTATCAATTCAATATACTTTCTCATTCCAATAACAATAAATATTCTATTTTTTTTTTTTGCATTTGAGTAAAAATTAGAATAGAACGATTTGATAATGACTACGCAAATGTACCCTCCATACCCGAACTTACATTGGAAATGTTCTGTCTCAAATGTTTCATTTCAAATCCCATGAGCTCTGCCACCCTAAATATACCATCAGATTGTGGATGCGACGCATCCCCTGACGAAAACCCATGTAAACACAGAGAGCCATCAAGATCACTCGCAACATCAACCCAACTCAACCCTACTTCTTTCCTCATTCCCCTTTCCCTCATCCCTTTCCTTATCTCCACCACCTTCTCCCATTGCCCCGCCTCAGCGTACAGGTTTGACATCAGCACACAAGAACCCGCCCCCATCTTCTCCAAACCCATCAGAGCACTCACAGTCCACTCCCCCATCTCCACATCTCCATGCACTCTACAGGATCCCAGCAAGCTCTGCAGCACTGACACTCCGGGCCCTCCTGGAATTCTCCCCATCAAATCCTCTGCCTCCCTTAGTCTCCCAGCTCGTCCCAACATATCCACCACGCAAGAGTAGTGATCTGGGGACGGTTCAATGGAATAGTCTTTGCTCATGGAGTTGAAGAGTTCCATACCCATGTCCACCATCCCCTTTCTACCACATGAAGTTAGTACAGAAAGAAAGGTGATTGAGTCTGGTCTTACCCCTTTTGCTTCCATCTCCTTGAACAAGTTCATCACTGATTCATAGTCTCCATGCCTGGCGTGTGCGGATATTATTGATGTCCAAGCAAACTGGTCTGCTTGATGCGTCTCTCTAAATACTCTCTGAGCTTCACAAATGCTCCCACGCTTGGCGTACATATCAAGGAGAGCGCAAGAAACAGTGGGGTCAATGTTAAGCCCCAGTTTTATCGACAAAGAATGGCACCGTAGGCCATGGGTTAGAGAAATATCCTCAGCAGCTCCAATTGCACTCAAGACACTCCCAAATGTGAAGTGGTTTGGATGTGAGTCCACTCTTGAAGACCAGAATATTTGAACAGCTTCTCTATGAAATCCATTTTGATTGTATCCAGATATTAAGGCATTCCATGATGTGATTTCTCTGTAGTTCACCTCCTCAAAAACCTTCAGTGAGTCCTGCATGGACCCGAATTTGGCGTACATGGTGATGAGACTATGACAAATGTTTGGTTGAGACAAAAAATTAGTCTTCAGACAAAGCCCGTGAAGAATGTGCCCTTGTGCAGCTAAATTCCTCTCTGCTATGGCATGGATCAAACCAACGAATGTAACATGATTAGGATAAAGTCCATCTCGCAGTCTCATCCCATTGAACAAGGACATTGCATCTTCTTCATTTACAGAAATCATTGTAGTCCAAGTGACAACATTGCGATCAGTCATTCTCTGGAAGACCAAATTTGCATCTTCAGCTTTGCCACATTTTGCATATGTTGAGATCAAAACATTACAGACTGTAACATGAGCCTCGTACCCTGCTTTTATAGTCAACCCATGTATCTGCCTCCCGAGCTCTAATTTTCTTTCATAACCACAACCTGAAATTGCACTGACAAATGATACATTATCAAGCCTTATCCCTGTTCTTACCATTTCAAGAAATAACCAAATAGCTTCCAGTCTGTAATTTCCTTCCTGACTGTATCCCGACAACAATGCATTCCATGAAACCAAATCCCTAGTTGGCATTTCATCAAACACTCTCTTGGCTTCTATCATGTGCCCCCATTTTGAATACATTGATATCAGTGCATTTGAAACAAAAACCTCAGAATCAAATCCACATCTTAATACAAGAGAATGCAACTGAAAACCAAAACGAAACTCTTCAGAATTCGAACACAGTGCAAGAGCACTAGTATAAGTCCAAGAGTTAAAATCAATACCCTCTTGCTTCATCCGGACAGCAAAATCCAATGCCTCACTGCTGTTTCCAAACCCGGAAAGGATAGTGTTCCAAGAAACAATATCAGGAGTACTCAAGTTCTCAAATACGCACAAAGCCTGCTCAAACAAACCTGCTTTGCAATACATATTCATCAGAGAATTAGAAACTGATATATAAGAAACAAACCCAGAAACAACCCCAAAGGCATGGATTTGGCACCCAAGTCTAGGGTCTCCACGACAAGCTTTGAGCCCAACTGCAATGGTAACTTCATTGGCACTGCTAGCCAATCCCAGCTGAAGTTGTTTCTTCAAGACT
>JAYMSU010000230.1:0-16077 GCA_036897765.1 Erodium chrysanthum | reverse complement strand
GTACCTTTACCAAAGAGTAGTATGCACCGTCGGGTCCCAAGGAGAGCAACTCACTATGAGAGCCTTGTTCTCCAACTTTCCCATTCTTGATCACAGCAATGGCATTGGCCTTTTGAATAGTGGAGAGCCTGTGAGCAACTACTATGCAAGTTCTACCCACCATCATTTTCTCTAGCGCTTCTTGGACTAAGTTCTCTGATACACTGTCAAGTGCACTTGTAGCTTCATCAAGTAACATGATTGTCGGGTTCTTCAGGATGGCACGTGCTAGAGCGATCCTTTGCTTCTGCCCTCCGGATAGCTGAACTCCTCTTTCTCCGCAGTATGTGTTGTACCCTTCATTCATGCCACTGATAATTATAACAAATTAGTCTCCCATCACTATATTTCATATTTGTTTTTACCAAAACATTGAAACACTGCATTTTGTTTACTTATACCTTATGAATTCGTGGGCATTTGCAAGAACTGCGGCCTTTTTTATCTCAGATTCTTTAGCCTCCTCGTCTCCGTAGGCAATGTTGTCCCTGATAGTTCCGGCGAAAAGGGTCGGTTCTTGGCTGACTAATGCAATATGAGACCTCATGAATCTGAGATTATAGTTCTTAATGTCCTGATCATCAAGATGCACTGATCCCTTCAAAGGGTCGTAGAACCTCTCAATGAGCCCAATAATGGTGGACTTTCCGGAACCACTCTGCCCCACCAGTGCCATTGTCATTCCCACTTCGACCCTGAGGTTTAGGCCCTTGAATATCATCTGATCTGGTCTCGCCGGATACGCAAAGTACACATTTTTAAGCTCAACGCGGCCCTTTATTCTTTTCTTCCTGCTCCCGCCAAATGCCTGGTCGGGATCAATTTCACTTTTCCTGTCTAGGATTTGGAAAAGAGCACAAACAGCATCGCTTCCTTTGGATAGATCAGAAGTCATGGCTCCGGCATCTGCAATGGTGTAAGCAGTGAACAACAAGACAAAGAACGCTTGAAAGAGGTGTTCTGGGGATATTTCGTTTTGCACCAGAAGCCTTCCACCGTACCAATAGGCTAAGGCTGTGGAAGCTGTGTTGAAAAATTGTGCGCTTGCCAGGCCAAGGCCTGCATACCATGATTGCTTAGCGCTCGCCTTCCTAGGACCGTCCAAGGTTGCGCGGAATAATCCTAGGATTCTTTTCTGCGAAGAGAAGGCGGTTATAGTTCTGTGGTTGACGACAGCTTCACTTGCAAGCTGGCTTCCTTCCTTCTGTGCTTTGGCGGTTTTCTCTGAATTACCAGACATGAGGACGCTTCTGGCGAAAAAGCTTCCAATGACTATAGGCTGCACTGCAATCATGACGAGGGTCAGCTTCCATGTGAGCTTAAGCCCGAGGGAATAGGCGAAGATAGCTCCAAAGAAGGCTGAAACCAATAGAGACATCCTGTCCCCGACCAGAGACTTGACCAAGCTGGCCTCAGTCGCCAACCTCGCGCAAATGGCAGCACTTGTGTTCTCGTCTTCATCAAACCAACCGATCTCGAAACTAAGGAGCTTTTCGAGCAGTTTCTCTCTAACCCTTTTCGTCAGCCTCTCTCCCATGACAGCGAAATGGTAGTGTTGGAGTATACATGTCAAGAAGTTGAAAACGCCAATGCCTAAGAACACAAAGGACAAGGTTCTTGATCTGGCCTTCATGACAGATTCGTCGGTTCTGAAGTAATTGGCTATCAGTGCTCCTACACACGTAGCATTCACAGGTTGAACGACGCCTGAGCCAAGCGCTCCCAAGCAACCAAGTAAGGCTTTCCCCCACTCTGGCGAGTTCATTTTCATCAAACGCCATTGAGAAGGAGGAGTAGTGTAATCAGCTTTCTTGAAGTTGAGCTCGTCGGTTCCACTTGGAGCCGTATTGATGGAGTATGAGTAAGGCGCACTGATGGAAAATGCAGGACTAAACGGGTTCATCACAGGAGTTCCTTGAAGGCTCGATCTAACTGTAACGGGGCTTGGAGCAACACTCCTTCGACTATAATATGGGCTTGCATCAATACTATTGAAACTCGTCTTATAGTAGGGACTTGCATCGTCCATCTGATAGTTGAAATTGTCTGGAGCTTCAGCTTCGTTCTGTGTTGCAATTTGCTGAAGCTGCAGCATTTGGGAGTACTCCCCGCCATTCATGCGTATCAGCTCGTCATGTGTACCTGATTCAATCACTCTTCCAGCTGCAAGAACCACGATTAGTTTTGCTCTTCGGATTGTTGACAGCCTATGGGCGATTATGATTGTTGTCCTCCCAACTGAAGCCTTGTCAATTGCCTCTTGAACCACCTTCTCAGACTGTGAATCTAGCGCACTGGTTGCTTCGTCTAATAATAGGATTTTCGGGTCCCTGATTAGAGCTCTAGCTATGGCAATTCTCTGCTTTTGTCCCCCAGATAACTGAATTCCATGCTCACCAACCACAGTGTCTAGTCCCTTTCAACAACAAAATAGCTTGTTTAGTCCCTAAATGCAGGAATATGTGAAGAAGAAGGTAAAGGGAAACATTGTTTATGGAAGATGAAAACCTGAGGCAGCATGTTTATGAAGTTAGATGCATTTGCAAGTTTAATTGCAGCTCTTATTTCTTGTTTGGTTGCACCAACCTTCCCATATGCAATATTATCTCCAATGCTTGATGCAAACAATGCAGGTTCCTGGCTGACAAGCCCAATCTCCTCTCTGATCCATTTAAGCCGCAAGTCTTTGAGGTTAACACCATCTATAAGAACTTCACCAGACTGAGGGTCGTAGAACCTCTCTATCAAACTGATCACCGTTGACTTCCCGCTTCCACTTTGACCAACCAATGCCATGGTTATACCAGCAGATATTGAAAGAGAGAATCCACAAAGTATCTGCTCATCTGGCCTAGCTGGATAATTGAAATAAATATTCCTCAATTCAATGTTTCCACAAAGATCATCCAGTGTCATTCCACTAGTGCTGTAAGCATCTATCTCAGGTTTCCTATTAATTGCCTCAAACATCTTTGATGCTGCAGCTTGCCCAGCAGCAAATGCAGCCAAGCAACTAGATGTCTGCCCCAGAGACCTTTCAAGAACAAATAATTGTTAAAACATACATGCATGCATGCTTTGGTGAATGAGAGTCTTTAGTTGGATGAAAAGGAAGCAAAATGTAACTTACAAGGAACCAGTCAAGACAGCAAATATTACATTAATGACAGCTCCACCCGTGTATCCTTTCTCAAGAACCATTTTCCCACCAAACCACATAGCAAATCCGTAGCTGCAGAATAGTATAAACAAAAGTGTGCCATAACCTATCCCGGCAGCCAAGCCTTCTAATACACCAGATTCATAAGCTTTGGTCAAAGACTGGTTATACTTGGCTATAGCCTGCTTCTCCCCTGCAAATGACGCAACCTGCATAGGCAATGATGATTCAATTCCACTGTAAGTCAAGGAAAAGATAAGAAAGAAACAAAATATTTGTATACTCACAGTTCTGATAGAGCCAATTGTCTGCTCAGCAATAGTTGCTGCTGCTGAATAGGCATTTTGTCCACGAGATGCCATCTTGTCTATGAGCCTGTACATGACTGCACCAGATATGGCTATAGGCGGAATAGAACATAATAACATAAGGGTCAATAGCCATCCCTTGGCAAAAGCTATGACAAAGCCTCCTATGAATGTTGCTATCAGCTGCAAAAATTGTCCAAACTGGAATAGACAGATCAGAGAACTAAGGCATTTTTTTTAAAATTCCATGTTGGAATGTAATGGTTACTGATATAGTATTTTGTTCATTTGCATGGTAGCATCAATACCTTCTCTCCCATGGCATCTTGAATAAGAATGGTGTCACCAGACATCCTTCCAACTACTTCTCCAACGTTAGTCTCACTGTCAAAGTAGCCAATATCTTGCCTCAGTAATGATTTCAGGTATAAGCTTCTTATACGCGCAGCCTGTCTCTCTCCTGTTACCATCCAGCACACAACCTCTGGCATATAGAACACATGGATTATAGGAAGAGCATTGTAAAAAACTGAAATTTCAACTTAGCAAGGAGACAACGCACTTACGGAAAAACGATGCAACAAAAGACCCTAGTGCTAAGAAGATGAACTTTAGAGACACCTGCACACATATTATCCAAGAGACTAATGAGTGAAGTTGATTATCATAATTTCAAAGAAAATGGCTGGAAGGATAATGCAGACTATTAATGGATTTAAACCACAGAGAGTAATAGACCTAGTATACCGATTTCCCCTCTTCGAAACAATCCACCCTTTTCTAATAAATTATTTTGGCTGATAAAAAAAAGAAGTGCTTGAAACCCAAAACTTTCAAGGGATTGATTTGAAGAGAGTTTCATTTCAATTTGTACACATGAAGATGTGCAAGTATAAGGTTATGGACTAATGGCCCCATGATGTCTGATGACAACTTGTTCCAAAGTTAAAGCTTGTAAGAAATAAGCTCAAAATGCATATCAAGAACGTTCAATACCTGGCTAACTTCATGTACTGCATCTTTGATGCTCTTAGATGCTCCCATAGAGTCAATTAGATCTCCAAACAGGACGGTCATAAGTGGCATGCACATCCCATTTCCAATGGCCGCTATTGTACCCACAAGCATTGACTGATAATCAAAGGAGTCAGCGAAGGAGAACAACTTATAATGTGATACTGAACTTTTACTTTGCTCGGTCTCCATGCTGATCAAATCTTGTTGCTTGTCATTCTTTAGTTGGAGTATCTCTGTCTCTGCCATAGGTGAATGGTGGTATACTGATGATGCAGACTGTTTGGATTCTGGATCATCACTCCAATCCTTGTAGTAACCCATGTGTCCGGTTACTACAATATTGGACATACAAACAACTATTTCGCACCTTAAGGAACTTGAATCATATCTGCAAGTGAAAAGCATCAGATACTTTCTATAATTCAACATATGATCTATTTTCCTTATAACATAAAAACTTGTACTGAAAAGTTTGATCTAATTATGATATTTTACAAACTTACTACAACCTGAAATTTTAAGTTGTTAGGTGGAGAACCCAACTAGTGTATGAAGTGATCACTAAATCTACACCAACACTAAAGCCTTGCACGTGGATCAAAAATACATGAACGGGAGGAAGATTGGGTGGAGGATCCAACTAGTATATCATGTTATCACTAAATCAACATTCTTCTGGTACGAGACACCTCAACAAAAGTCTAAAGACCATTGCTTTTGTTGAAGGTAATATATTCTTGAGCAGTTAAAGGGTGAGTTTAGTGGACATAATAAAAGCTAAGCTGCTGCATCTATTTTGTGAACCATACACAAAGCACAAATGAAGACTTAAAACACTACGGGTTCCATGAATGAACAGACCATGTGTTCACTTTTAATGGAAATACAGATGAGTAAATTGTGAGAGAGAATACCTGTTTGACACAAACTTGAGGAACCTTGCAGCAAAACGGGCGGCTACTGCTTTCACATAGGAAAGATGTGAAGAGGTCAACCATATAACATAGTGTTCCTAACCGTTCAAAACTATGGAGTTTGAGTACAAGAAGTGCCAAGCCACAGGTAACACATTTGTCATGGAACTACAATACAAAGAGACAAAATGGTTGAAACAGAAACAAAGCTGAGAGCCTGAAATACATATCATACATCTGTTTAATGAAAAAAAGATTCCAACATTTGGAAATGGAGGCAATGAAAAACGTGCTATTTGCGTCGAGAAGACCATCGATGGATCCAATGTCCATCTTGTTACAAGGTTACAACTTTTTAAATGTTTTCTGTTGCTATCTCTATCTATCTATTGTTTCAGTCCATGTCGTCTTTTCAATTCTTTGCTCTTATCATCTTAGACTAACACTCCACATTGACATTGCATACAAAGACAAAAGGTTTGCAAGTTGTATTTTTGCATCTTGTTTTGTGCTAGATTGAAAATGAAAACCCTTTTGCAAACTTACTGTTTCTGAGAATTGAGAAAGAGATCTGACCTTAGGGTACGAGGAAATGGACTGGGCCAGTATGATTTGTGAGGGCCAAAGCATAGCTTGCACCCATGAAGCCCACCTTAGCCCAATTCTTCAATGGAGCTGCAAATGCAATGCAATGGTCTGTTTGCCAACTGAGAAAATACACGTAACTGATGAGTATCGTGAAGGGAGGAAAATAATTGAAAAAGGGGTGACCTTTGTTGGAAAACTTTATGCAATAAAGAGACAAGAGCCAACCCAGAACCAAATTATCCACAATCTGCCAACTTCACAGAGGAATCAAGACGATCGCTCACTGACCCAGATATTTGGCTGTGCAACATGAACGCTACAGAGGTTTTATGCAAATTCTCAGCTTCTGGTTCAATGGCGAGCTTTCCCGGCGTTGTTCTGAGAAGAGCTCAGGTGGGGTGTCGCTGTTCGGTGGACGATGTGTTCTCGGTGATATCTTCGAGCAAGTGCGATGTGGATTATCTGGGAGAGAGCACCAAAGGGGATTTGACTCTCAAACCCGACCTTCTTCATGCTTTCGGTAACTTTCCCAATTTCTCTTTTTCTTGCTTCCTTGCTCTGCTACTGCTTTACTAGGACTTGTCTCAAATTTAGCTATTTTCAGAGAAATAAGTAATGGCCAAGACCTATGTTTGGACCACCTCATACTGTCCTGTAAATGTCAACAAAAACTATTCTTTGAATTTTGTTTTTGTCATTTTTGCCACATTTGCTTTCCTCTATCTCCATCTTATATCCTGTAAATGTCAGTAATTTTTTTTTTATGTCTGAGCACACTAATGTTGGCAACAAAGAATGTTTTATTTAATTAGGAGTGGAGATGCTGACGTTCATTGTGTTTGGAACTCCATGTAGCTTTCAAACTGAAAGTGTAATGGTGAAGTTCAGTCTTTCACCTGATAAGTATTGAAACCAACGTCCTGTTTATGACAAATTGTTTTCTAATATTATTTCCATGTTAAAAGCACACTAATATTATCAACAAATCTCCTGTATCCATACTTCCTTCAAATTGTCAAGTGCAAATCATAGTAACGTATCATAGGTTCTGGGTTTTTGATTGGAAGACTGATTGCCTGTAAATGAAAGCGACTGGTCCCAGCCATCATCCATCTATTCCGTGGAGAAAGAAGACTGAAGACTTGATAGTAATGATATGGCTTGATGATGTCTAGTTCAATACTGTATGCCCTTACTACTGAGTTAACTTCATTTCATGAGAATTTATATTTTGGTGACTGCTCATAATCCTATATTATAGAAAGTATATATGATCTACAATAATTTTATGGGTTTGTCAGTGACTAACTACACTTTGCAAAGAAATGGAACTTTGCTACCCAAGAAGTATCTAGAAGGAAATATCAGAGTTTACCTTGGATATGCTGGTAGATTTTCATGGATCATTATATCAGCTTTTGGTAGTTTAAGAGGAGCGTAATACTATTTCACATTTTGATAAATATTCAACTCTAAGCTGGTACTTAATAATCTTTCTTTTCTTAACTGCTTTTATTGTAATGATTGTTCAGTTGCGTTTTAGTAGGTTCATGCTCTATAAAAATCCCCAAGTTCTGTTCTGAACTTCCCACTGATTCAGATCACAACACATGAGCAGCCTTTTGGGTACACTCAGTAGTAGTTCATGTTGTTTTTTAAATCTTCAACATTTTGTTTCAAAAGGTAGCATGGCCTGGTGGTCACCTTATTTGATTTCTCTGTAGATGCGATGATAGTATGCCTTGGTGATGCTTTCCAACAGGTTCATAACGGTTACAAATTATCTACTTTTTGGTTTTCTAATGTAGGAAATGGCCAAGCAACCTTAGAAGGTCCAATTGAGGAAGTAGCCAAGATGGAAGCTAAAGGAGCTGAAGATTTACTTATGGACTTGGGTATCCAGGTGTAGTAAACAAATTCTCTTTTTATAGTTTCTCCTGTTTTCTATGTCTCTCTTCTTCCTTTTTTATAGTTTGGCTCGGTAAGTAGCCTGTTTTTTTCCTAGTAAAATCTATGGTGGCTGGTTCCTTTCATCACAAGAATATGAATATTCCATTTTTCTCTTGTCAATCCTTTATGTGGCCTTCTCTATTTCTTATGACAATTATTTTCTCTTCACCTAACATATCACACTATGCATTTGACATTACAAGTTCTTCACACTCAAATCCATTTCTGTCCATTTGTTATCGAATTGGGTCAAATACAACCATAGATTCGTAATTCCTATCAACCCTTGCATGTGTGCAAAAATAAATTAACAGAATTTTTATTTTTTAATATAAAGCTGCCTTAGCAATCTCATGCCTTTGAGTTGTGGTGTGTATTTTATTAAATTGCTGGTTTATTGTTACAAAATGCTTCGGTTTCATTTCATGTCAATTTGATCATCTTTAACTTCATCCATTTCATATATCTTATAAATCTTTGATCTTCTGCAGAGCCCTTTCTCATCAAGACATTCTCCTCGTGGTATATTTTGTACCCGCACATTGAATCTCCGGTCTATCAGTGCAATTGGATATGACATGGACTACACCTTGATACATTATAGTGTGAAGGTAAATAACATGTCATTTTGTTATATCAAGATAAGTTTCTTTGTTTGGATTTGGCTACTCACATTAGTCATTAGACTTTAAGTACCCTTTTCATTTAGTTGCATGGGAAGGTGACTATAGTTTGACAATTGTAATTGTCTAAGGCGGACTTTGCTCTTGCAGGCTTGGGAAGGACGGGCGTATGACTACTGTATGGAAAACCTGAAGAATATGGGTTTCCCTGTAGATGGGCTTGCTTTTGATCCAGACCTGGTGATGTTTGTGTTTTTATGACGTGCCATTGTCATAGTAAAAGTATTTGAATGTGGTTCTAAACATGCTTTGTCCCTTGACCTTATTCAGGTTATTAGAGGGCTTGTTATTGACAAAGAGAAAGGAAATTTGGTCAAGGCTGATCGATTTGGCTATGTGAAGAGGGCTATGCATGGCACAAAAATGCTATCTACACGAGCTGTAAGGTGTGTATTGACGCCATGTATATTGATGCACTTTTGTGGGGCTTCTGAACTAAATTTGTTTGACTAACTTTGTGTGCAAGTGAGTTGTATGGGAGAGAGCTTGTGGATCTGCGCAAGGAGAATCGTTGGGAGTTCCTCAATACACTCTTCTCTGTTTCAGAAGCTGTGGCTTACATGCAGGTAGTTTCATGTCATAGAATACTCTTATTTGTCCATGATGAAGTTAGAGCTTGAGTTCAGTATTTTAGCCAAGACATCAGCTTTCATCCCCTTAGTACTTCACCATCTTGTCTTTTCTATTTACCGGGCCTTTATGTTGTATGTTGAAATGCTGCAATTTCAGTCACAAATTAAACCAATAATATATTTTCATCCCGTAACTAATATTATGGTCTTGATATGCAAGAGCCTGTAGATTCTAAAGCATATCTGTATACTAGCATTAGTGCTGCTCCACAAGGAACATTTTTGTGATCACTGAACTATGTTGTTCATATTATTATTTACCCTTATATCTATTATGTCCCCACATAATTCATTACACCATATGTGTTATCCTCAATGGTTATCAATTATTATTTTCCCTATTGACTAATATTTTTTTGGCTTTTTTTTTTGTATTCAGATGGTGGACAGGTTGGATGAAGGAGTTATACCAACAGAAGTTTGTCCCCTGGACTACAGAGGGCTTTACAAGGCAATATGCTGCCGTAATCTAGATAAATGAAATGATTTTTTTCTAACCCTGTTGTCTTTTCTATTGACTTCTGTTTTGGCATGGTCTCAGGCTGTGGGTAAGGCCCTCTTCAGGGCACACGTAGAAGGGCAGCTTAAGGTAATAGATATGTGGATATATTTATTTTTCAGTGGTTATTATTTTGTTTCACTCAAGAATTTACTGTTGTCGTTATTGACAGAGTGAAATAATGTCTAAACCTGAATTGTTTGTGGAGCCTGATCCAGAATTACCTTTGGCACTTTTGGATCAAAAGGAGGTAATGCATATGCCTTGTTACATTGATGTGATTTGTAACTATTCATCTCTCATTTGATTAAAAGCTGTCTTGAATCAGGCTGGTAAAAAGCTTCTACTTATCACCAACTCGGATTATCATTACACAAACAAAATGATGCAACATTCCTTTAACAGATTCCTTCCAAATAATATGGACTGGCGGGATCTATTTGACATTGTGAGTTGACCTCATTTACCTATTCATAATTTATTCTTGATGTAGCAATTCTTGGCAACCAAACTGGATCATATTCAAGGCATGGAGTGTTCTTTCCTAGTAATATATCATGGCAAAGAATATTTGCTAGATATAAACAATATTGGAAGTATAAAATAAATTAGACTATATTTGCATTATTGTGGTATCATTGTTCTGGTCTAGGTTATAGTTTCGGCAAGGAAACCAGAGTTCTTTCAGACATCACACCCGATGTATGAAGTGGTGACGGGTGAGGGTCTCATGCGCCCTTGCTTCAAGGCTGTAGCAGGTGCTTTAGCTCTCCTTCTTAACCACTATACTATATTTTTGTTTGGCGGTTAATCAGTAAAAAATACTTAGATTACCTCTGAAATCTGAATGGCATATCTTTAAAACAGGTCAAAATTTTGTTAGTTTCACTGTCAATGTACATCATTCATAACACTTTTTAAATTTAAGATACTGAATTACTTGAGTAGTTTAGGAAGGTCGTGGTTCCATAATTTGTTTTCACAGTAGTATGCTGGTTTCCAGGTGGTTTGTACTCGGGTGGAAGTGCTCAGATGATTGAGAATTCGTTAAACATCCATGGAGATGAGATATTGTATGTTGGTGACCATATTTACACTGATGTAAGTCAGTCCAAAGTTCACCTTCGATGGCGAACAGCATTGATTTGTCGAGAATTGGAAGAAGAGGTTAGTGTATATTTCAGAGACGAAGGGAATCTGTATTTTTCTAGTAAATACAATCTTTTGATGGTAAATGATAATCAATTACATTCTTCATCTATAAATAAATTTAAACTGAAAATTGGGACATTTCTGGGCTTTAATGATACTTGATGATGTAATATGTTGAATCTTGAGAACAAAATGTATATGTCATTTCATTGGTGTTCTACTTATTGTGAGATCTTCAAAACTGCAGTATACATCTCTGATTAGTAGTCGGAGTAAACGAGGCAAGTTAATAGAGCTTATAAATCAAAAGGAGGTTGTAGGAGATCTCTTTAACCAACTCCGCCTTGCTTTGCAAAGGAGAAGTAAAGGCCGTCCAGCTCAAGTAAGCTCTGTATTACAAACAAAATTAACTTTAACCCTCTCATGTATAGTCAGTCATCTGAACCTGGTGATGTACTATTTTCAGACCCTTGCTGCAACAAACATGGATGATCAAGAACTGAGAGAAAGCATGCAAAAGCTGCTAATAGTGATGCAGAGACTGGATGACAACATAGCGCCAATGCTAGAAGCAGATGGAGACCTTTTCAATCAAAGGTAATGCGTGGTTTGGGGAAATCTTAGTTCAAAAGTGATTGCTTAATATACTTGGTATGAAAATACATTAACCTGGTTATGGTTTTGCATAGATGGGGATACCTATCCCGTGCGGGTCTGTGGGATAAAAGCCACTTGATCAGACAAATTGAGAAGTATGTATCCTATTCCTATTACTTGCCTTGACATTGATACCTCTTGCAGACATAGATGACGTAATGTTGATTTACAGGTATGCTGATATATACACTTCAAGGGTGTCAAATTTCCTCAACTATACACCCTTCATGTATTTCCGCTCACAGGAACAGGTAATTTCAAGCACTGAGGGCGTTATATATCTGCTAATCAGTTCGATGTAACATGGTTTGTTTGTTTGTGTTGTGTGGTGCAGTCCCTTGCGCATGATACGTATTCTCATGGCCAGTCATTGCTTATGGATAACCAAAGCGACGTAACATTGCAAGATTGAGTTATCAAGTATACCCATTTTGGTCTCCAACAAGTGTTCTGTATGGAGATGGGAATCAATTCTAGATACTTGAAATTTTGTGATAATGTTATAAATAAGTAATTTATCTCCAAAAATATGCATACAATTTGTGCCATGAATGATGCCTATTGTAATCATATATATGTATTGATGTTTTATAGTAAATCTTCATAATATCTCCCCTAACCATAAAAGGTAAGGACTTCATATAATGAGATAATGTGTTACAACTTACATTTGACATCTCTCAAAATATATATTTTTAGATCGTTAACTCAGGTCCATAGATAGATTTTGTGAGACGTTACATGTGAAATAATGGATGAACATTTAGATTTTCATATCCATTTTTGATTCACTTAAAGACTTAAACAGACATAAATATTTTGAATATCAAATGGTGTTATGATTCATATATGTCATCTTTGATCGTAACAATTAAAAATAAAAATGTCAGAAGAAGAAAAGAACAAAAACAATAATGTTCATCCCACTAAAAAGAATAAAACTAACTCGAATCCATTGTCGCGTCTCGTGTTTGATTACACATGATAAATATGACATATCTTATCTTCAACATTATCATGATATCAGTGCAGCATGTAAAGCATGTACATGGACCCCATAACTTTGTTTTCATTTAATTATCTGAAAACTTTACCGACAGGCCATCTTACAAAATGTTGGAATTGGGTGTCTGAAACAAACCTCTCCCACCTTCTCCTTGCTACTGCACTATAGACACAACAATGGCGGGTGTTGGAGTATTGAGCAACAAGCAGGTGATCTTGAAGGACTATGTGGTCGGTTCTCCAAAAGAATCCGACTTTCTGATCACAACTAGTTCCACCAAACTGGAACTTCCAAAATCCGATGCAGTCCTCGTCAAGAACCTCTACTTGTCCTGCGATCCTTACATGGGAGGTCGGATGAAGAAAGGCCCCGAGGATTCTCTCGGCGCTCCCAACCCCATCAGACCTGGCGCGGTCAGTATCCATCGCCCTACCCTTCTAATTTATCATCACCCATTTCAGCAAATAGAGCCTTTTACACAAATTGTTTCCATCTGATCTTGTTAATTGCTGACTTGGGATCAATGAATGCAGCCTATATGGGGATTTGGAGTTGCTAAGGTTTTGGATTCAACTCATCCAAGTTTCCAGAAAGACGACTTGGTCTGGGGATTCACTGGCTGGGAAGAGTATAGTGTTGTCGCCTATCCTCAATCCTTGAAGAAAATTCAAGAAACCGATGTTCCTCTTTCCTATTATACTGGAATTCTTGGTGAGTTTTCGTTCTTCCTACTTCTAGAATTGCATATGAGCCTCATATTACTTTTTGCTCCAATGCTAGCATATGTGGATCGGTTAATGTGCTCGAAAGAATGTGTATTTTGTTTGTTGAGGTAACTTTCTTGGCTAAGTGAACATGTAGATCAATAACTAGTATTGCTGTCTTCCCCAGAAGTGCATTTTTGATGCATACCATCACCAAATATAGTGCAGTGCTATGAGTTTTAGTTGATTTGGAAATCTCATTCGATTTGACCCTGTTTCAGCATTCGAACATTGTGGTGGTGAAGCTTTCAGAGGGGAGTAGTTACCATCCTTTGTCAATATCATTTAGGACTCCAGTTAGGGGTTTACTCAAACTCCATTCATGAGCATAGTTGTTTGGAATTTGAACCATTTACGATAAGCATATATACCTATACTTTCTTGTGCTTTACCAGTATCTGTCCAATGTTCATTTAACCGTTGCCAAATCAGTACTTACTACTTAATTACTCGATAGGTATGCCCGGTATCACTGCTTATGGTGGCTTCTATGAGCTTTGCTCTCCTAAGAAAGGAAAGTACGTCTACGTATCAGCAGCATCTGGTGCAGTTGGTCAGCTTGTTGGGCAATTTGCGAAACTGTGTGGATGCTATGTTGTTGGAAGTGCTGGAAGCAAGGAAAAGGTGAAGCAGCCCATCACATTTAAGCACTCAATGGAAGAGGCACTTGATATGATTGGATCTGTGCAATCGAAAAGTCTTTTCATGTTTTCTGTTTCTGTCTCATCAGGTGGATTTGCTGAAGAACAAGTTTGGGTATGATGAGGCTTTCAACTACAAGGAGGAGCCAGACCTTAATGCAGCTTTAAAAAGGTTAGTAGCTTAACATGTTTACTCAAGTCTAGAGTGAGTGATTCACCGGTCTTGTGTCCTAGTGCTTCATATTCAACTTATGCATCGTGTTATTGTCATACAGACACTTCCCCGAAGGCATTGATATTTATTTTGACAATGTTGGGGGAAAGATGCTTGAAGCAGTGCTGAACAACATAAGGCTGCGAGCACGAATCTCCATCTGTGGGATGATCTCACAGTACAACCTCGAACACCCTGAAGGTGTGCATAACTTGATCAATCTGGTAGCAAAGCAAGCGCGGATGGAAGGGTTCGTAGCAGCCAACTTTGATCACCTCCACCAGAAGTACCTGGACATGGTTCTGCCCTACATAAGACAAGGGAAGATTGTGTATGTGGAAGACATAGCTGAGGGACTCGAGAACGCCCCTGCAGCCATGGCAGGGCTCTTCACTGGCCAGAATATTGGCAAAAAGGTAGTTTTGGTTGCTAAGGATTAATCAGTCTCTTCAACCTTATATATTTGGGTTCCAAATCCAATGATGGAACTCGAATCATGTACCATTTCAATGTGAAGAGAAGCATGCCTCGAGTGTAACTTTCTTTTTTCTGGACCTCATTGTATCCCTGTGCTCTAGACTTGTTAATTGCTCTTTAAAGGGATTGTTTCTCCCTAATAAATCTATCTGTTTCAGTTTAATAATACTAAGGCTCCACAAATTCATTACGATATTACAAATCATAGTATATGTGCATATATATGAAATGAAGATCAAAGATGGAACATCTAGCAAGCCAATGCAAACATGTATGATGTCTTATTATTTTCTTAGTCCTCGGTGATACATCAAAAGTCTTACTAATCTCTTAGCCCTCTACTAACTCTTGTTAAGTCAAGTGACAAAAGATAGAACTTCCTCCACATAAGTAATGATCCAAGAGACCAATCCTAATACAATTAAAAGTGGGTAAAACATAATGTTGTTGCAATTTCTTGATGTAAATTTTATATGATGTGAGAAAAGCATATAGAACTATTTATTGTATAAAATGAAAATACATAAAAAGCAGAGCGTAATGAAAATAATTAAACCCTAACCTATAGGGTCATGTGTAGGTGGTTTGCTTCCTTGCATTAGTTTCTTGGGAGAAATGGGAGTTGCAGTGTAAGCAATTAGATATGGCCAAAAAGAACATTCTTCTTCGTGTTCGTGGCCCTTGGTGATAGAAAACTCAACCAAGAGCCTGTCTTTGGGGTCGTAACAATATAACTGTCCACCAATATAAGTCATGAATATCCGACCCTCACTTGATAGCTTAATTGGTATCAAATTCGTCAAAACAATGGCTGAACTTATAGTTCTCCGATACAAGGACTCAGTAGCATCAACTACCCAATTCTTGGTCCAAAGCAGACCTTTCCTCACCCATATCTCCAAACCAAATGGAGGATTGTACCCAGCTGTGACAACCAAACAGTGATCCACACATCCCAACCTATAAATCTCCTTGCCATCATCAACCTCAGGAAGAGGCACTGGTACAAACTCCTCCGCCTCCAGGTCAAAAGCCAAGATCGTTTTTCCAAACCAGTGAAGAACTCCTCTAGCAAAAACTGCACCTCCCCATGTCTTCCAAATCCGGCTCGGAACATCTCCGGCGTGCCTCCTCCACCCGGCCCGGCATCCCACGGTGTATATCTCAAGCTCAGTCGTCTCATCATCAAACGCCTTGCGGACAAATCTAGTGACCTTGTACTGGTTACTACTCGGACAAAACCCTAAATCATACATCTCGCAGTACAAGGACTCGATCGTGGGTTTGGGAACGGAGACATATTCTCCGATCACGGGATTGTATAGGTAGAAATCGGCCTTGTTTCTGACCGAAAAGTATACGAGGCCGTGGCATGA
>JAYMSU010000229.1:0-16087 GCA_036897765.1 Erodium chrysanthum | reverse complement strand
GGAGTCAATAGGAGAGAGAGAGAGAGAGAGAGAGAAACGAATCCGATTTTTTTCCTTCCGAAATGGGGAAGAACTTACCAGATTGTGCCGCGAAATGCTTGGAGCTAGGATCATGTGGTACGCGTAACAGATAAGTTAAACTGGAACGTGCATTCCTGGCATGACATGTGGCCAATAATGACGTGCCATTTCCAAACCAAAAGTTCCAAATACGACGCCGTAGCGTATCAAATAGCGAAATCGAAACGCAAGCTAATCATTTTAAGTTTTTAACCAACCCCAGACAAAAGGTCGTTAACTGTTAAGTACAGACAGGAAAAGTAAAGCTCAAATTGTTAATTTGGGGCAATCTGAACATTCCATAATATATCTTATATATCATTAATCGAATAATGAATTATTGAACATAAGTCATACATGAATGGCACTTTTCAATCGAAACTATAATGTCATCACCATCTGTCTTAAAACAAAGAATTTGCAGCTCTACACTATCTACAAATGACAAAACAAAACAATGCCCGAGTCTTGCAAGGACGACGAGTCTTTCGAGCACGCTCTTTCAGAGTATCGAGCAGCCCATTCCTTTCTTCTTCTTTTTCTGGCTCGGCGGCTGGAGCACCACCTTAATGGCTGCATCGAACACTCCCTTCACATTCTGCATGTGGATTCCACGTGAGTGAGTACATATTAGTTCTCGTGGAACTTAAGTGCTAAGAACATAAGTTACCTGCTGTGTTTTTGCACTACACTCGATATAAGAAGGAGATCCAATTAGTTTCTTCAATTCCTCGCCCTTGAATTGCCAAGCAAAGCCTTATAAGACCTTAGATGGAGAGAAACAAACATGTAGCAACTTGAACTATTTTGTTTTTGTTTACCAGTGCGTTGCTTATGGGTGATGCGCTAGGATGGTCTACGAAGAACTGCTCATCATCTCGAAGATCTGCATATGGTCACAACTAATCATATAACTCTTGATGATAGCTTTTTGCAAGGCAAGATATCGAACTTCTGAAACATTTCCTCATATTATCAGCAATTAGATTAATCGGGCTACCATAAGAACTATGCATAGTAATACCCTTATAATTAAGGGGTTGTCAAAACCATTTTAAACTTAAAGGTAGCTGAGTGAGATTATCCCTAAGAACTATGCATAGCAATTCCCTAAAACATATTATTCCGTTCTTAATCTCCAGCAGTTGATAAGAGCCAAGAAGATTGCAAAGAAAAAGGCATTATATATTGCCAAAAGTAAGGAATATAATTAAACAACAGAACAAAAGAAAATCAGATACATAAAAGATTAAAAGAAAAACATCCTATTCTGGTGAGTGATTAAAATCCTTACCAAGCTTAGTCCCAACAAGAATTACCGGAACTCCAGGTGCATAATGCTTGAGTTCTGGTATCCACTGAAATGGAAAACAAAACATCACCATATACAAGCACATAAATGTTGTATTAAAAAATGATTATCGATAATTAGAGGAACCCTCCAAGAATCTAAACCTTCTTGGAAACATTTTCGTAGCTGGCCTTGCTAATGAGAGAAAAGGCAAGAATGAAGACATCTGCTCCACGGTAACTCAAAGGCCTCAATCTATTGTAATCCTCTTGCCCTGTTCAACCATTAATTGGTTCAAACCAGAAACAATCCTCGAACAAAGTAAAGCAAATTAAGCGAATGATAGCAAAGTTACCAGCAGTATCCCATAAACCTATGTTGACAGTGTTTCCATCAACAATCACATTAGCGCTGAAATTGTCAAAAACAGTTGGCACATAATCCTGTTCCCATACCACAGTTACAGAACGAAGATGGTGGTCCAAATATAAGTCATTAGCATCCCAAAGTAAATCATAGGAGGGAATGCTTAATAAAAAAAAACACAAATAAATATTAAAAATAATTCTAGAGCATAACATCAGTACAATAATGCTAAATAACTGTGAGCCAAGAAACTTTCAAACCGACTAGCATCTTCTAAAGCAATACATCGAAAATCATAAAATTGGAAGATACGATAGAATTACAACTAGTAAGGGACGTCCTTGGCAGATAATCTATTTGGAAATTACCCAATATCAAGTGTTAAAGACACATATCCTTAGAGTACAAAAAGAATTATAGGGGCTGCATAGTTCTAACTTCCATCAGATATCTAGGCTTCATATGACTTAATTTTGCGTGGAGATGGGAATCACCATTCACTTATGCATAATATAGGAAACATCGTTCTTAATTTCATTCAATCCCGTTCTCGTCCCCTGACATTACCCCACTTTGAATGATTTCCCAAAATGATAATAATAAATTGGAATGAAAATGATTCTATGAATTGATATCTGATGCTAAAATGATTGTTCTACTGTACATTGCAAAGGATCAAGCTCGATTTGTGACAAATCACACAATGACCAAAACATTCTCCATCAAAACACAATCATCTTTGTAATTGTAAATAAAACACCATTTAATCTTCTTTTTTGACGAAACATTTCATTTTCAATGTAAAAACACAGCAACATTTGTGATTTTCGCTGAAAATCGGAAACAGTACCGTGGGGAAGGTATTGCTGGTGTAGGAGATGAGCATGCAGGTTTTGCCAACAGCTCCGTCTCCGACCGTCACGCACTTGATGAACCTGGCGGCGCTCATTTCGATCCGCGAGGTACCGACTCTCTATTCCTGATTTACTGGTTGTTCTTCAGATTCCCGCCATTGCTTTGCGCCGAGAGAGACAAGGAGTGGACAATGAAATCGCCATTTCTCTGTTCCACGATGAAAATGTAGCAGATTTCGCGTCACGGCTTCGATGAATCGAACCCTAATCGGAGGAGAAAGAGAGAAGAAATGGGGAAAATGAAGCTTTTGTTAGAGAGAGCGCGCGATAAATAACGGATTAGAAGAAGATAATCATCTTCATGACATTCCCACGGAAATTCCCTTTTTACCCTCACCTCTAATCAATTTTTATGATTAAGAGCTCATTTATGAAAATGTCACTTCATTGTTAACAAAAGAGTAAGGTTTGCATGTAAAGCTTGGTCTATTATATTTGACGAATCAGAACCCACAGAGAGAGACGATACGTTCTCGACACTCTCGAATTGAAATCGCTCTCTGTTCAAATGCTTCGCTCTCATGGCGTTGTCGCTCTTCTGTGGATCCGACGGGTCGTTTGTTGAAC
This sequence comes from Erodium chrysanthum, assembly GCA_036897765.1. Classification (NCBI taxonomy): domain Eukaryota; kingdom Viridiplantae; phylum Streptophyta; class Magnoliopsida; order Geraniales; family Geraniaceae; genus Erodium; species Erodium chrysanthum. The sequence goes on along the minus strand of JAYMSU010000229.1, from coordinate 12,889 downwards.
GTTAAGATTGGCTCCTACAACCAATGCTCCTTTTGTTGATTCTGCTTCAATCTGATCAGAATTAAAACAAAATAACATCTGGGTTGTTCTGTTCACTCTCGTTTCTGTGATTTGTCGAGTGTTTTTTTGGGGATCATCAGGAATTTTGGATTCTTTTGTTCATTTTCTTTCTGGGTTTGTTGATTTTTGTTCTTCCTTGCTGTTTTGATTCTGGTTCTGAGCCATTTTTCTGCTGGTTTTGGATCTCTGGGATGGGTTTTCTGAGTACTATAATGGGTTTCTTTGGTTTCGGATTCGGAACCTCGATTGGGGTCGTGGTGGGTTACTACCTCTTCATCTACTTCCAGCCAACTGATGTGGAGGTCTATTTCTCATCCCTCTTCTACTTTTTGATTCTATTTCTTATTGCATTTTGGATTCTAATTTTTCTGGTTCTGCATTATTGCTATTTCTCATCTGTGTGTATTTAAGTGATTGTGTTAATTTGCTGGATCTATTTCAATCTCATATGTAAACAAATCAATGTCTGGGTTTGCATACACCAATATACACTTACACATTGCCTGTGTTTATATGCCAATAGAGTGTTTTAATTTGCTAATTTTGATCTTACATTACTATGCATAATGAGTTTGTTTAATTTTTTATCTTGGATGCATTATTCATACTGATCACTGGATTTTGCATACTCATTGTTGCCATTTTAACTCACCCAGGATCCTAAAATTCCTCCAGTGGGCGAGCAAGATGCAGAAACCTTGGAGCGGTTTCTTCCAGAGATACCGCTCTGGGTGAAAAATCCAGACTACGACCGTGTACGTAATTGTTTGGATTAACAAACTTGTTGAGACTGATCATGATAACAAGCAAGCTTCTTATGGTTTTGTTGTTGAGCAGGTTGATTGGATTAACAAGCTTGTTCAGCTTATGTGGCCTTATCTGGATAAGGTATAAACATGTACACACATTAATGTTTGAAACATTAATGAAGAGTCTTCCTCTGTGATGAGTTTCTATCGTTCAATTTACACAGGCAATTTGCAAGACTGTGGTGGAAATAGTAAATCCCATTATTGCTGAGCAGATCCCACAATACAAAATCGAGTCTGTTGATTTTGAAGCACTTTCATTGGGCACCCTTCCACCAACTTTCCCTGGTTAATCTCTCTTTCTCAAACACACACACATAGTTTCATTGTTTATTCCATGAGAATCATGGCATAAAGGGTTTGGATAACATAACACACTTTGCATCATACAATGCCAAATCTGTGGAGCTATTTTGCTTATTGTTATTCTTTATCAAATGAAAATATGATGCATTTTTAGAGTTCTAAGAAGAAAACAAGTAACCACCAGAGTGTTAATGAAGCTGAAAACAAGCTATTTTGTGGCTAATACATGATAATGTGACGGTATTTTACTACTTCGTTGCATTTTTAGCAAGTGGGTGACATAATTTGGAAACTGCAACTGTAATGAGGTTCATTATCAATTCAGATATCTGAAAACTTATTAGCATTCATCTCAACTGAAATGAAATGAACCTCTCTCGTTCTTCATTTTGTTGTATGCTAGGAATGAAAGTTTATGTCACTGAAGAGAAGGAGCTGATTATGGAGCTGTCAATGAAGTGGGCTGGTAATCCTAACATCCTTGTTGCCGCTAAAGCATTTGGGTTAAAAGCCACTGTCCAGGTCACACCACCTAACTGATTTACTGATTAAATTTAAGATAAAGTTCAGCATGTCTGAACTCCTCTAAATGTAAGTGTCTTGATATCATTTATATCCTTCAGGTGGTTGACTTGCAAGTCTTTGCCTCTCCACGTATCACCCTGAAACCCTTGGTTCCCACCTTTCCTTGTTTTGCAAAAATATTAGTTTCTCTCATGGAGAAGGTACCTCTCATACAATAATCTCTATTTATTAAGTGTTTTGTATGCAATCGACATATTTCAAAAAGATTGAAAATCTTGTAACCATATTTATGATGTGTTTTCTCACTCTGTCTGAGTTTGCAGCCACATGTTGACTTTGGACTGAAGTTGCTCGGGGCTGATGCTATGTCCATTCCGGGCCTGTATAGGTTTGTCCAGGTAATAATACCTATGGATTAAGCGATCAGAGATTCAGAGTTGGTCTTCTAAGTTTTAGTTTTAGTTTTAGTTTCAGTTTCAATACATCTTCTGATTCATTTCCTTCAGGAGATTATCAAAGATCAAGTTGCAAGTATGTACTTATGGCCAAAAGCTTTAGAAGTTCAGATATTGGACCCTGCAAAGTAAGCATGTGTAGCATTCTCAATTCCAAGTAAATAGCATCAAGCCTCGTGTTAGCACTGACCATTTTGTGTGTGTGCAATTTGTAGAGCAATGAGGAGGCCAGTTGGAGCTCTGAATGTGAAGGTCCTGAAGGCAATGAAGCTGAAGAAGAAAGATCTTTTGGGGGCTTCAGATCCTTATGTGAAGCTAAAGCTCTCTGAGGACAAACTTCCTTCGAAGAAAACAACAGTGAAACACAAGAACTTGAACCCTGAGTGGAATGAGGAGTTTACTTTGACTGTTAGAGACCCAGAAACTCAAGCAGTAGAGTTCATGGTCTATGACTGGGAAAAGGTATGTTCCATTGCATTTAGATCTATAGCTACTATAAACTCAAGCACTAGAGCTCATGAACTGGCCATTTTATTTTCATTTCCTAGGTTGGCAAGCATGACAAGATGGGTGTGAACTCGGTTCTATTGAGCCTGCTCACACCCGATGAGCCTAAAGAATTCACCCTTGATCTACTCAGAAGCATGGACCCAAATGAGACTAGTGATAAGCCACGAGGACAGCTTGTTGTGGAACTGGTGTACAAACCGTACAAGGAAGAGGACTTGCCTGAGTTTGAGGATCCAAATGTAGTAGAGAAAGCTCCTGAAGGAACACCTGAAGGTGGAGGCGTGCTGGTTGTTATTGTCCATGAAGCTGAAGATTTAGAAGGAAAACACCACACAAACCCGTATGTTCGTTTACTTTTCAGGGGTGAGAAGAGGAAAACCAAGGTAAATAAATAATCTCTGCCTTGTCCTTGCACATAATTACTCCTATGAATTGCCTACAAACACATGACCCCGTAGTAAATTTTCCGTATACACAACTACCCTTATGAACTTTCACGTGTCTACAAAATACTATAGAATGGAGTAAGTGTTCGTGGGCAATTCATAAAGGTGTTCATGTGCAATTAACCCTTTCTACTCTCTGCATTATCAAAATACAAGTGTTTAGAAGCAGCCTAATCTTAATTAAGAAGTTTGTGGTAAATTTGTGCTATGATGCATGTTATATTTAATTCAGATTCTGAAGAAGAATAGAGATCCAAGATGGGAAGAGGAGTTCCAATTCCCAGTGGAGGAACCACCGACCAACGATAAGCTTAATGTGCAAGTACTAAGCATCTCCAAGAGAATGGGGTTGATCCATCCAAAGGTATATCCATTTCATATAGTATGAATTTATATAATCTGACTCGAAATTTAGACATTTTTTCCCTAATGTGTGCTGTATATTCTTGGATTAGGAAATTCTTGGTTATGTGGATGTGAGTTTAACTGATGTTATTAGCAATAAACGTCTCAACGAGAAGCATCATCTGATTGACTCGAGGAATGGGCGTATCCAGATTGAGCTGCAGTGGAGAACTGCTTGAGTTGATTTACAAGCATTTCATGGAAAGAGAGCTGTCTGAGTTTTCTACTTTCTTATGATACACCAAACTTGCTAGCTCTTATTCTTTAAGCCGGTGTTTCAAGTTTGTTGTGAAGAAAAAAATCCATTTACTCTTAACCTGTCTCCAACAGATATTCATTAAGATTCAAATATGTGTTCAATTTTTCATTACATATTCATCAAGATTCAAACTTTAGGACTGAACCGTTCATTTTAATCGACAAAACATGAAACTGTATGTGAATCAGTCGTTTTCTTAAATTTATTGATGGTTTAAAGTTACAATTTGAACTGACCAGCCTAAAACATCATTAAGTTATAATTGTCTTCAACTTTTACTTCAAATTGAAGTTGTATAGAAGTCTAATTATACAAATTTTGTTATCAAAGTATGTAGTAATAAAGAGATTTATAATAAATCAAAGCTATTATGAAACTTGATTTGTCTTCTGGAGTTCTGGTTCAGCCCAAACTGAGTACTTTTTCGGGTCACTGCAATAGAAGTTGGGCCTTCAGATTTATGTGGGCTCTACCAAATGGACCCAACAACACCGCAGTGGCGTAGCCGATAAACAAATACGTCGTCGTTTCGAATCCATTTTCACCTCTGTTCATACAGACCGCGCCCTTTCAAAAAATACGTCCGCCATTTTCAATTCAATTCAAGGAGGCGATTTCAAAAAAAAACTCAATCTGAGCTGAGGCCGAGACTCAGAGAAGACCATGGAGGAGATCGCCAGCTCACCCTCGTCCACTTGCCCCAACACGGTGACGGTTCGCCGGAACCCTCCCCGGAGAGCCAGACCTACGACGGCCACCAAACCTCACGCCGCCTCCTCGGCCAAGCCGGAGAAGCCGGCCGTTTCAGCTTTCCCGATCGACGATATTCTCTCGATTGACGTCACTCAAAACCTCCCTTCCGAGGTTTGCTCGTCATCGGCCTCGCAGAAATCAGCCGCCGAGGGTCTCAGAGTTTACCTCAGAATACGGCCTCTTCCGGCGGCGAGAAATGACTGTAACGCTGATCAAAACCCGAGGTCGAGGGCCAAGAATGCGTGGCCTCAGAATCCGAGCAAGAAGGCTCCGGTTAAAGCAAGGATGAAGAAGGAGGTTGAAGAGTGTATAACTCTGAATGATTCGCAGTCTATCACTCTATCTCCGCCTCTGGCCTTGCAGGATTCGAAGAGGATGAAGGTTGAGGTCTACGAAGGCTTCTCTCACGTTTTCTCCGGGAACTCGTCTCAGGTATTTGATCTCATTTTCTGTCCGTTTGTTCACTGTGAAACTGTTGACGAAGATGGACATTAGCAATTTCAATTAGGCAGAGTTGTGCTGAAACTGCCTTTGGTTTATGAGCTGAAATGCTCAGTTTCCCAGAAAATAGCTGAAACACCAGATTTGTTGGATGGGTTTTTAGCCCATTTCACTTGTATTTGAGTGTATGCATTGTATAATAGAAGATTAAGGTTTCTGGAGTGTTGATTTCTGAGTATTGTTTTGCTTAATTTATTTGAGAACTGTAATGCTCAGTGGTAGCTGAAACAGCAGATTTGTAGTATGGGCTTTTAGCCCATTTCACTTGTATTTGAGTGCATGCATAGTATAATTGAAAATGAAGGTTTGTGTAGTGTTGATTTCTGAGTATTGTTGTGTTGTTTAATTTATTTGAGAATTGTCTTTAGGAAGAAGTTTATGAAAAGATGGTCAGTCCTTTGGTGGAAGATTTTCTAAGAGGCAAGAGTGGGATGGTAGCGGCACTGGGGCCTAGTGGTTCTGGCAAGACTCATACTATTTTTGGGTGTCCAAGGGATCCAGGAATGGTGGCACTTGCTCTTCAACGAATTTTCAAGAGAAGTGACTCAGACGGTGCAGAATCTTCTAGGTAAAATGTTTTGATTGTTTTCTCAAGTGGTTTGATGCTCTAATATGGCCAAATATGACCATGGAGAAATTTGGAGATGAAAATGATTATTTCCTTAATCATCATTGTTATGCGAATTTCTGTTTACTGAAAATAACTAAATGTTAATAGTAAAATATCAAGTCCTACCCGAGCGATTGACAAATTTATCCACCCTTTTCTTGGCTTGATAAATTTTCAGGTCCTTTTATCTGTCAATGTTTGAAATATGCTCTGAACGTGGGAAAGGAGAGAGGCTTATAGATTTATCAGCAGATGGAGCAGAGTTGAGCATGCAGCAATCAACTCTTAGGGGTCTCCAGGAGGTGATTGCTATTTCTGCTTCTTGTTGCACTTCATCGTTTTTATTTTGATGAGTTCGCTATTGAATCTAAAGTTGACTTCTGTTCTTATATATACGCAGGCTGTTATTTCAGATTTTGCTCTGGCAGAGTCTTTGATAGCCCGTGGAATGTTCAAGCGTGCTACTGCTATGACAAATTCGAATAGTCAGTCAAGGTGCTCGGCAACCTGTCTTGTATTTCAGTTTTCATTGTCAAGATTGTCATATATAGCTTAGGCAGAGAAATCTAACATCCCATTTTGCTTATATTTTCACCCTATCAATTGGTCTTTCAATCATGTGCATGAAGTTTAGTAATCCAAGCTATTAGAGCAGTAGTCCCTCTTCTAAGCTTAACTTCCAACCAAAAATGTTGCCAAAGCTGGTAATCATATGATAAAAAAAAAACAGGTAGTATTTCCTAAGTGAGTTCTTCATATATCAGAAAGGAGTTTCCTCCACAAGCTACATTATAATATTTGGTTGTTCTACCTATCATATGTTTGCAGTGCTCAGTAGTAATTGGATTTAAGTGTTTTCTCGATGTTTTATTTCTATCTAATTTAGTGTATAACTGAATTGAACTCTATTACACTAATGAGCACACCACATATGATTTGTCATTTTCATTATAATAAAAGTATTTGTATGTGTATCTATTATTTATACATCATTCAGTTTGTAACCAATAATTGACTGCATATGAATTCACAATCACACCACTTGTTGCATTCATACAAAAATAGACATGTGTATCTTAATTGTACTGTAGTTTGATCAGAATAATGTGGATATTGCTTCAATGATATATATTTTTTTTGTAAATGTTCGCAGCCGATCACAATGCATTATAAACATCCGTAGTGCATCAAGCCCGTCTGATGCCGTGCTTACTATTGTTGACCTAGCTGGAGCTGAGAGAGAAAAGAGAACTGGGAATCAGGTCCGATTTGTTCCGTCCCTTCATGCTGATATGATTAGTGATCAGTACTTGCTGAGGCATGTGCAATTTCGAAAAAGCATTGTAGTGACTGACATCTTGTGATATTAATCATCTACATGATTTCTGTTATAACATATTTTCCTCACATTATATTACTATAATTTTATTGATTAAGTGTCTAGATTTTGATGAGGGTTCAAACACATGTTTGGTTTTGAATTTCTGTTCTCTTGAATGTCTAAAGGTGGTTTTGGTGTTGAGGTATTACCTTTCTCAAATATTAAGTGTTTGGGATTCTAGCTAATTAAGTAATAAATATTATGAGATGGTTAGGTTTCAGCTTTTCTTAATCATTTTTCAGGGAGCAAGGCTGCTTGAAAGTAATTTCATAAACAACACTTCAATGGTTTTTGGCCTATGCCTCAGGGTATGTAATCTCAATATGATCTCATGGATGTCCAGGTCACATCCTCAGTTCCTTACTATGTATTCTTGATGATTATTAATTCTCTCTCTCTCTCTCTCTCTCTCTCTCTCTCTGCTATATCTACTACTGAATCTGTTTATCTTTTCTCAGTCATTGTTAGAGCACCAAAAAAACCCCAAGAAACCATTGCAGAAGCATTTTCAGAATTCTTTGGTGAGTCTTAGTCCTTTTCTCATTTCTCTCTAATGGGCCCTACTGTATGATTTTCTATTGGCATCAGACCATTACCCAGTCTTCAGGACTTAACACCCTTTTTCTAATTGTACGTATTTTCATTTTTTTCTCTGAACAGTTGACCAGGTACTTGCGAGATTATCTGGAAGGCAAGAAGCGTATGACATTGGTAGGCAGTTCAAATTTATATTGTTTGTTTGCTTAAGCTCATTCTGTAGCACTTTGAATAATGATGTTAATCAATGAGAATCTTTTGTTGTCTATATATTGATCTCAAGTAAGTCTGCAATGTAGCTTTATTTCTATTGATTTATAAAAAATATGGCAATGCTATACTGCAGATTTTAACAGTGAAATCTGGGGAAGAAGATTACCTCGATGCATCCTATCTACTGAGACAAGCATCACCATATATGAAAATAAAGTATTCTTCATTTTCTCCTCGATCTTGTTCAAATTCGAAGGTGATAATATGTTATATGGTGGCTAACAATGGTAATTTTTTAGGTTTACTAATATTGAGGAGCAACCCAATCTCCTATCCAACAAAAGAGATTTACAAGCATTGCCAGGAGTAAAACAGTCTAAAAGAATGAAATTGGGTGGCAATGATGCTCGTGTGGTATGTTATTTGGCCTTGTTTAATTCTTTTCCAGGTGCTTTTGTCCAACTTCTTTTTTCTTATTTCAATGCATAAACTATTTAACTTGAAATGGATGCAGATTTCCATTATCTTCAGTTTACTAGACTGTATAAACTTTAATACAGTAGTTTTGTTTACTGGGTTGTTCATCCATGTTTTTGTACCTCTGATGGCCCCCTTTTGCATATTATAATTAAGTTTTTTTTCCTTTCTTTCAGACTTTAAATGGAAAGAGCACTGCCGATAAAACCCAGCACATTGGGAAAGGTTTTAAATTGCCACATTAATACCTTCACCTCTACGGCTATACCAAGTTCAATAGTTTTAGTCTAATATCTAATTAGTAAGGGCTTATTTTCGATATATGATGTACTTGATTTTTTCATTGCAGAGACCCCAAAAATCAATAAAGTTGATATTGATGACCCGGCACTTTCAAAGTTAGAGCATGAAGGGTTGGCAAGAAAAGAAAGAAACAATCAGATTATGCAAAATTTTGCTAAAGCTATATGGAATGTCTTGAAGCAAAACAATGAAAAGCTCAAAGTAATAATTTGTCCACTGTATTTTTCTTAGATATGCCATTTTCTTTCTGTTTTTTGGTCATCAATGACACGTTTATCTGGCTATTTGGTAAACTATTAGTTGCAATATAACTTATGGTGTTAATCATAACCAGGCTGCAGAAAATGAAGTCCTAAGCTTGAAAGGGGATCTTAGGAAGGAAAAGACAAGGGTTCTTGAGCTAGAAAAAGAGCTGAACGGTCTGAAATCTTGCTGTGCTCATTCCATGGAAAACTCAGTCGGTTCTACCTTAAATGAAGTTACTGCTAATTTTGAACCCCAAGAGAAGCTGTGCAGATTTGAATATACCAATGTTGAAGAGGTTTGCAAATAACAAGCATTCTTATATTAAGACTGAATTTTGTTGTTTAACTGCTATTTTTTTGCTATGGCATTAGCTTTGTCCAGAATGCCAGTTCAGTAACATGTTTAGTAATAAATGAGTTTTATTCGGTGACAGACAGGATCTGTTAATGAACATGGATCGTCTGAATGCAATAACAACCCTGAAAGTTGTGACTCTACTGTGAAACAGGATGAAGATGTGTTTCCTGAGGTTTGTATACTGCTTAGTTATATTCACTATCTTAGAGAGAAAACATAACAATGTAATTAGTTTTATCCTTGTCCTCTACAAGGTCAGAATACAGAGTTTAAGTTGTTTTTGTCTCTCAGCCACTAACTTCATTTGGCGGCTTCTTCTTTAAGAAACATAGAAGAAAATGTACATGAAAAAAGTCTGGTTGTTATTTGTGGATGCAAGGAATATTTGTTTAATCATTTTGATGGCTTACTTTGTTTAATCTTCATGCAAACTGTTTCAGTATATTATTTTGTGTAACCCATACAAAACTTATTATGTGTCAAGGTAAAACTAGGAGATTCAGTTACAAATGGATTTGAGTCCATTAAGGATGAGCCAGCATCTGATGCCAGTGTAAGTCAGAGTTACCTTATATTCTAGGCTTTGTTCTTATGTTAAGTGCTTCTCATGTTTTTTGGGGGGATCTTCAGGTGAGAAGTCCCAACATTGATGTGGTTCATTCTTCAAGCTCTTGTGATGAAATTACTAGCCTGGAGAATCATCAGGTGTGGGAATTGGGCAATTCTATAATTTGAGATATATGTACTTTTGTTCATATATTATCTTTCTATGTTATGTTCAGAAGGACTTGGAACCAGAAATAACCACAGGACTGTGCATAGATCAGCGTGTAAGCTTACTTGGGAATGCAGAAAACATTGAACATTTTGACTCAGGAACTGATAATAGCTTACCATATGTGGATGCAACAGGTTTGATTCAGAAAACAAAACCCTTCATTTTTAAGCTTTATGCATAAATAGTTAAATTCTATATTTTGATGAACAATTAATGATTCGAGGGATGTAACCAGTCAAGTCATTGTTTCATTATTGTTTTTGGCTAAGACTGACATATTCAAGTCTTTCAGAGATCGTCACGTCTTCTCCATCTCTTGTCATTGTTAGCGATGACAGTAGTTCATCAGCGGAGCTCGATCAACCACCCACTGTGAAGCACGAGGTTAAACTCTCTGTAAGATTCTATGTATATTGCTTATCTTACTTTTTAATCATTCCCATAATCCTCTTTTGCCATATGAAATTATTTCCATAGTCCCTTATGTACTTGAGCTAACAAACTCTTGAATTTAACCCCGATAAGTGTAAAAGCAGCCGAACAAATTTACAACTTTGTGATGTGCATAACCACAAAACTATTCTGCAATGTCTTTAAGAAACTGTGCTGTGAATCCTTTAATTTCCATTTCCTAATTGTGTCACTTTTCTTATGTAGGTATCATCAGACCCACCCTTTTCACCAATTAATGATGCTGATTCAACTCAAGAGCATAAAGTTGCTGTAGAAAGTGAAGCAAAGCTTGACACATGCAAGTCAATTCAGAAGAAACCAAAAAGGTCAGTTGAATGCATATCATGTTAAACCATGATAACTTGTGCCATGTTTAGGTGACCAAAAAGGCTTCAAATCATGACACAGGTTAAGAGTTTCCTTTTCAGATGTATATGTTAATGTAGCTTTTCCTGAATTGACGCCCCACATATATTGTGAAAACCAGGAAACTTCTTCCAGCCAAGTCAGTTTTGCTAAGGGAGGTCAGTAGTTTGGATGTTGAGGACGAGATTGAGAAATCAAAGGTCAGTCTCCCACATGTTTGCGCCTAAAAATGTCTGATATGCTCTTCAATTAGCAACCACATTGATATCTGGCTTCCATAATTAGGAGACAACTTATAAGGGTAATGCTTAAGCTTAACCTATAGGTACTTTAGAAATGTTAATCATCCGATGTCTTCAAAATAATTTGCAGGGAAATAGAGGGAGGAAAGTTGTCGTGGAAGGAAGAAAAATGACTCAGGGTAGCAGCTCTCTCATACGTTTGCTTAACAGCAACTTACACATATAATAGTCTCATTTTTTTTTCTGTATACATATGCGCATTTTGCATTATATTTTGGGCTCATGTAACTTCTGCAAACATGTAAAGTTGTTAAAAGTATGAGCTATATTTTGAGTTTTGTCACCATCTTGCAGTTGGTGTTGATAAAAAAAATGTCATTAACTAACTATAGTCAAAATGTCAAATCCTTAAAATTTGAACCAAAACCATTTACTGGTCTTTGATACATAGGTCAGGAGGACAGAGACAAACACTAGTTCATTGGACTAAAGTGAAAGTACTTTGGGTCTGATGAAAAAGAGAGATAATAATGTTGAGTTATTTGTGAATGTTTTAGGGGAAAGTAGCTTTGTAGATATTTTACATGTATATACTAATTGTTTTAGTTATGGTGATTGAGGTCCCCTCTCTATAGACATTCTTAATTCCTCACCTAACCCTTTAGAAAAGAAAAAGGTCAAATGATTATTCTTTAATCATATGAATCCAACAAAGCAAAGTTGTGGGATATCATTTGTCCTCAACCATTACAATCCTTCGGTCAAATAATATTATTTGACCAAGTTTAAAAGAATTCTCTTCTCTTCCACATATACCAATCAAATATTAATTTTTTAAATAATTTTTTTTAAAAAAACTGATTTTTATTTTTATTCTCGAATTCTCCACCACATGTCAATACGGTATTGGACGAGATTAGATCTGAGACCGTTCTAACGTCTGATATAGGAGGTTATAAGGTGGCTTCCGTTCAGAATCATCAAAGGCCGTTTGTTCATATAGTGAGTCGAGGTCGACCTTCTATGTGCCATTGAAGGCCACTGTTGTAGATCTTTTAAGTGACATATGACACGTACTTGAGTAATTTTCAAAGTATTGAAAATAGTCTTATTTTCAACCTCTTGTTACAATCGAGTTCTACAACAATTAAATCTTTTTACTTGATTTTTAATCCCTTAACTAAGGATAAAACTAAAACAAAATGTAAGATAAATATTCGGCACAATATTGTAGTACCGTTACATTTATGTCATTATCTCTTTATTAACAAACACACTAGACATTTTTCTCAAAAAAAAAAAACAAACACTATAGACTCTAACAATAACAAGTTATTTGTTCCCACTATATATTCATTTATCTTTATGTCGGAAAAATGTGTGTTATTCAATTATTTATTTGTTTCACTTTCGTATAAACATTCTAACTATTGTTATTCAATTTTTTTGGTGCCTTTGGGATTGTGACATCACTGACATGAAATAGTATCTCATTAACTTGGGATAGCTCATTCGATTGACGAGTAATTTTTTTTTGATAAATATCACGTATTATATATCAATCATAAAAATATACATATCAATCATTAAATGTATAAAACAAATAATAAACATTACAAACTTCAGACTTGAAACAGTTAGTGTTAAATAAACTTACCTCGCGTATCGTTTAACAACTAAACTGAATAAGACATGACACTAATTACACACACAGAATGACTCAAGACATACAAACTCTTAAAAATCATATACCTTCCTTGAGTCCAACCAAAACTTTCCCTTTCCTGATTGCCTCAGCCACTGTTACCTGAAAAAATTAATCTCACTCTTATAGTTGAATGATCAAAATATCATTTTATGATTTTTTATAGGGATAATTACGCAGACCTCCACTGTG
>JAYMSU010000228.1:0-16105 GCA_036897765.1 Erodium chrysanthum | reverse complement strand
GTCCATATCCAATTCTGACTACAATATGTAAACAAAAGTTAAGAATAAAATCAATCATTTTAGAACAAACACAGGTATTTAGCTCAGCTGAACAGAGCTTAAAACAGCAGGAACGTCAGAACGAGAAGTTGAAAATCGTTGATTTTCTCAGCAACCAAACAGGAAAAAGTGAAATAAACTTCAGCCGATCCACATGAAATAAACTCAATACGGCCATCGAAACACCCAATTCAAGTAACGACACGACACACACAAATGTCAACATCAAAATCAATCATCTTAAACTAAAAACAGGTGTTTAGCTCAGCTGAACCGAGCTAGGAACATCGGAACAAGTACTTGAAAATCGTTCATTTTCTCAGCAACCAAACAGGAAATGGAAGCAAACCCACATGAGGATTTCCAGAAACCAAACGTACCTGCTTGGATCTTGAGAGGAGACGGGACGAGAACGCCATGATCGGAGCTCGGAGCTTGGTCTCTCAACGTCGTCGTTTTCGTCCTTTTCCGATCTTCTGAATGTTGGTTTCTGTGGAAAGGGTTTAGGGCTTATTACTATTACAGTTTAATTCTCAAGTACCAAAACGCTGTCGTTTTGGTCAGCGCACTAACGTTCGTTCATTCTCACTACCGGCGTTGACAAAATAGACGGCGTTAAAAGAGGTAGACATAATCCTGACGTAGGGCTGTAAACCGGTCGAGCCGAGTCGGCTAGCTCGAATTCGATTCGAATTCGTTATAATCGAGTTCGAACCTAAGATTGGACCGAGCTCGAACCGACCTTTCAAAGCTCATCAACCGATTCGTTTAGTATTTTATTCTATATTTATAAAATATTAAACAAAGTAAGACGGGTCGAGTCAAACCTTTTTAAGATCGTGACTCGTGTCACTTATTTAATAGAATTAATTTATTTTAATTTTTATCGTATATCTATACAAAAGCTTAACAATGCTAGTTGAATCGAGTCGAATACTGACTGAATATTTATTTTTGAGCTGAACTTATTGATTCGAGTCCAAATCGAACTCGAATCGAACCTGACAAATTTAAGCTGGATACGACTCGTTTATACACACAGACTCGGTCTCGTTGAGAGAGACGGGTCGGATCTGAACCCTAACCTCATAACCACAGTCGAAGAGCACAGACGAGGAAGAAGAAGACGACCAATAACAGCTCCAAGCTCTCCGATCATGGCTCTCGCTTCTCGTCTCCTCTCCAGATCCAAGCAGGTACCTTTACTGGCTTTATCATATCGGTTTGTGCCTATCTTCAGCTGAGCTTTGTGGAGATAGTTTATCGATTTTTTCAATCATTTTTGGTTTATCGTGCTCGTATCTGCTCCAATATTATGCTCGAATCGGCTGCTGATTGAATTTGTGCTTTTTATGATCCAATTTTCGATTTCTAGAGCTTCAGAATCAGATATGAATTAGAATTTTTGTTTTATTTCTGTCTGATGTCATTGCTTGGATTGGATGTTTTGAGGGGTGTCTTCAGTTGGCGTTCTTTGTATCTGCTGAAGCTTTACCAATTTGAAACTGAAGAATTGTATGTAAAAATGTTGCAACTCTTTAAGCATTTTTGGTTCAATCCATTATTGAAGTGATTGATTGGTAATGATCTGTATACATGTCTATAGATTCTTAGATGTAAATGTTCAAGCAATCAATTGATGGTTATCGGGATATGATGTTGTTGGAAGTCAAACTATCATTTTTGTGGTTGATGTGATGGGTGAGAGAACTAATCTTAGAAATGATGGAACTTTTTTCATCTTTGCTTTAGTGCATTGTTGTTATTAGTATTACCCTTTTATTGCTAATGCAATGGTGGAGGAAAGGGGAAAATTATCGATACACCCAAATCAGAATTAAGCTATTGATATATAGTAGATGTATCGGTTTCTTCTTTTAATGAAAATTGATACAATTGGAGAGAAAAAACATTCAGCAACCCAACAGCTAATACAACGTTATTTAGAAGCTTTTTGCCAGAAGCCACTAGTCGCCCCTAATTTAGTATGCCGGTCTGAGTGTTCAATGTGTTCTAAAAGAGTAATATTATGCTTCTCGGTTTCAGTAACCTTTAGGCAAATCTTTATCGAGTATTTGGCAATAAAAATGCATTTTTTCTTGTCAACCTATTGTTGTGAGTTAGTTTTCTAAGCGGGTTTCTAGTTGGTCTCTAATCCAATTTACTTGTATCATACAGTTGTGTGGCAGTCAGATAATTTTACAGCAGGAACATGCGATTCAAGCTCGTTTCTTTGCCAAAGGAGCTGCTCCCCCTGTTCGCAAGGGAGATGGTAAGGAACACATTCAATGTCAACGTCATTTTATACTTTTCGATTAGATGTGTATGGTTGTTCTCTTATACTTCACATGTCTTTCTCTTACCTCTACTTCACAAATTCGAAGGCTCATATAGTATATTGATGTATCGTGATATCGTTCTCATTATTTCTTTCCCTTCTGTTTATGGACAAAAAATATGAACTTTAAGCTCATGTGCTTTTGGGTTTTGCACCCAAATATGCCATAGTTGAATTCAATGCATACAATATTTTAGTCGTTATATCTTCAATTAAAAGCCTATCTTCATGATTTGTTATTAACTTGCAAAGTACTTGGATTTGAGTGGTAAAGCGATGCTGAAGAACATATACACGGATGTCAAGAAGAAATTCGAGATAGCAGTCGGAATATTGAAGAAGGAGAAGATCACAATCGATCCCGAAGATCCCGCTGCAGTCAAGCAATACGCAAATGTCATGAAAACAATAAGAGAGAAGTAAGGGCCTCGCTCTCCTTCTTTTGAACTCCAGTTTATTTCCCGTCATAATTGTTTTTCACTCTATCGATCACAGGGCTGAGTTGTGCTCAGAATCTGAACGGATCAATAATACTATCTTAACAGAAACACATAACATTCCGGATGCCCGATCATATTTGCTGTCTGTAAAGGAAGTACGTATCAAGTATGTGCTATTCCGTTCTATAAAATATATCTAATCTTTTGAATAATATGTTTTAATAAGTTTGTGTTTGTATCATAAGAGCTACTTGTTTGTAGGAGAGGTCTCATCGATGACCTTGGCGCGGAGGCAATGATGATGAATGCATTGGAGAAGGTCGAGAAAGAAATAAAGAAACCTCTCATGAGGAACGATGAGAAGGGAATGACTCTTCTGAGAGCGGAGTTCGATAAGATCAATAAAAAGTAAGCATTTTTAGCAAAACCCATATGCTCTTTTCGATAAGATCAATAAAAAGTAAGCATTTTTTAGCAAAACCCTTATGCTCTTTTCGAAAAGATCAATATTGGCCCGAACCCTTGTCATGCTTTTGCTAGTTAATGCTACTCTCACTCCAACTAGTTACTGAATTTTGTTTGTTTCTTAATGCAACCAGGCTTGGAATAAAGAAGGAAGATCTACCGAAATACGAAGAACAAGCTGAACTCGCAATTGCCAAAGCACAATTGGCGGATCTGAAGAAGGATGCGCTCGAGGCAATGGAAACTCAAAAGAAGCGGTATGTCATTGGCACCTCATACCACTGTTCTTTTGAATGTTACCATCTGATAAGATTTATATCATTAGAGATTAAAGTATTATGATTTTCTGCTGATTTTAGCAAGGTTAAGACCGTTAAACAAAGATTAAACTCAACCTTGCTGAAATACATTATTATTTCGATTTCAGGGAGGAATTCAAGGACGAGGAGATGGTTGATGTCAAGTCTTTGGACATCCGGAACTTCCTCTGAATCACAATCTGCTGCTCATTCATTTCCATGGTTTGTTCAAATTTAGACAGATCCGAGTCCCAGGAATCACTCGGGAAACGAAGAATCGGTTTGTTTTTTTGGTAATAAAAGGGTCCAGCAATTTGAAAGAGCATTGACTGAGTAGAAGAACATGAGCATGTTCATGTTTTTTTGAGTTTACTTTCATTACATTATAGCGCCAAGAGAAGAAAAAAAATGGAAAATATATATTGTAACCTTTGCTTTTTGATATGGACATTCAGAAAATACTTTGGTTGATATTTGACAGATGCTTGTATTGCAAGCATCAATTCATTCATAAACCTCTTCTACTAGAAAGTTTCTACTAACCATTTTGCTAAATTCAATAATTACTTAATTTCAGATTTACAAGTTTGGTTTAAAACACAACATAATGGTTCAAAACTAACCAAATTGAGCTGAATCTCTGTACAACAAAAATTAAACAACCGAATTGAGCTGAAATTCAAACATAAATATAATTTCCAAGTATGTTCAAGCCCAAAACTTTCCCAATCCCTCGTTACATCCTTCCATGAACATATAATCAAAATTGTGCATATACCCAGATATGCCAAGTATTCAAAACAATACAAAAAACCACAGCATTCAGAAGAAACTGCAATATTACACATTTCTCATTTCATTACATCTTCCTCTTCTTTGATGAAGATTTCTTGTGATCGTCTTTGCCTCGTTTCTTCTCTCCTTTCTGACTCTTGTCCTTCCCGTGCTTCTCCGCTTTATCCTTAGTGGACTTTACGGTGAGGACGCCGCTACCGTGTATCTTTGCATCGCCACTTTGCAGCGCTCTCTCCAATTCTGAATCTCTGTCCACAATGGCGAACTTCTGAAGCGTTGCGGGGTCCATAGCACCCTCCATCTGCGCCTTCCTTCCGTCCTGTATAAACATAATGCATAAGACGGTAAAACATAGATGAATGGAGAGAGAGGGAGGGAGGGAGAGAGAGAGAGAGTACCTGGACTTGCTTAGCTGCTTCTTTAAGGTCTTCTTCGACAGAGATCTTGTGAGGTTCCATCACGACCTGTGCACATGCAGGTCAATAAAACAGGATTGCTAAGCGATGCAAACAATAAGCAAAATGGGAGTTTCTGATATAAAATTGCCCGTGTATCTATACGAACAATTTCTATCAGAGCATCTATTTTGTGCCAAGCATGCGCTAGATGAGAGAGAAATGGGTCCCCATAGGAGAAAGTGTAGCACACGACGCTACACTTTTTTTCTCCCATTGAGGGGTTGCTATGAAGATGCTTCAAATATAAAAGAAAAAGGAAACTGGGACACATGACAATCCGAGAGTGGCTGGCAAGGACGCGAGCAACCAGCACTCTCCAAGCGTCCCCTCGATGGGGATCCTCTGATTGTTCAGCCCACAATATTATATTAACGACGTTCTGACTAAAAAAGAGTTGACTCGACTCACATTTTTTAGTCGTGGCATGGTTCTGCTGATCTCTTCGGACGCAATGCCATTCAGATATTTGTGTAACTTAGTCATCGCTTTTATGAAGAGTGACAATATCTGCTGCCCTTCCAACTTCATTTGACCCTGTAGAAAACAAATTGAGCAAGACAATGACATCAGTGATATTTTAGAAGAATAGACTAAACTCGATATCCAGCATCACAACAATTTATACAGAAAAGTCGATATAGTACAAGCAAAAGCTTATTGCAAAGTGTGTACAGAAACATACCTCAACATAAGATACGTTTTGATTTTGTAAGCCCATGCATAGGAGAACAGAAGCTTGAACGTGAGATAAAGTAACGGGAAGCTTCTCTCGGAAATACATTTGGGAAAGAATCGGAACGAGGTCAAGAATCTGTAAAAAAAAAAAATACAATTCAAACAACAGTACAGATCGAAAGTTTATTTCAAAACGATACGAAAAATGTCATCTTTTCATCGAATTCTTTATAAAAGATAACATTTTTCAATATTGACATCAACTTACCAAGTGATAATTAGAAAGGTTGTCGGTGTATAATTTAAGCCGCTTCATATCATGTGGCGTCAAAACATCATTAAGTGACTTCAAAAATCCATCAGAGCTATGATCTGCATCAGAATAGTTGATCTTTGGATCCAAGATGCTGAAACGAAGAAAAAAACCCGAGTCAAATCACTATATCGACTTTTTGCGAATTATCGAGCAGAGTTTCAGAACCAACCTCATAGCAAGTTTATACTCCATTGTACGGAACGTAGAAGCCATGAGTCTAATAAACCTCTGCTTAAAATCTCGATAAAACGGGCCAAAAAAGCCCCACTGATCCGATCCGCTAAACTCGATATCATCATTATTCAAGGGCTTTATGACCATACATGTATGCTCTCCCGTCACAGTACTCTGATACGGTAAGGAAAATGTCAAGATACCAATTAATTTACTCAAGATATGTAACTTTTAAAATTAAAAAGCGTCTTAACTGGAACGTGGCCGATATAAAATGGAGCGAATTTATGTTTTCTCCAGAAGCGGAAAAGGTCAAGAGTGAGACCGAAGGAGACAGCAAGGTAGTGGAGCTTCTCGGGTCGCCTTTCACGAAGATGTACCAGCAAATGAGGGAGGTCGCTTCTTGGTTTTATAGTTTCCTCAAGCAATGAAACCTAAAAAAATATGAAAGGAAAGAGAAGACTAAATATTAGGGAAAAACAAAATAGAACAGAAAAGTATATCACCGTAGTTAAGTGCAACAAACAAATAAAGATTGTTAGAAGAGAGAAACTGAATTTAGGTATGCAACGGACCTTCACTGCAGCTTCTGAAACTTTGACGGGTGGAGCCTCCACATCATCATCTTGGACATCGACTTCAGATATAGTCGTCAACTGTCCTTCATAATACCTAAACACGATTAAACAGCAATGACCCCGTTAAAATGACATGAGAAGACAAAAACACCCTTCAAATTAGAGAGTTTTAAAAATACATATAAATTATTTTAAAATTTACCTTGCTAACAGTTCAACTGCGGTAGAGCCATATCCCAGCTACAAAACAAAGAAGAAAGAAAGAAATTATCGTTAAGGTGAAGAAATGCAACACGAGAGATTAAAGGAATAAATAAATTATCGTTAAGATGAAGAAATGCAACACGACAAGCACGGAGGAGTGGATTTACCCTCATGGCGCCTGGGTGGGTCGCAATGCGCACGATCCGAGCCCCGGAGAGACTAGGGAAGACCGTGTCCTGGAATTGCTCACAGAACTTCCATGGTATTTGGTCTCCAGATGGTTGATGGCCTTCGCTCAAACTCCTCATTGCAGATTTACGAGAAATTTGGCCTTCAAGACAAACCTGTGAATTTACGATTTTGAATATTGTATAAGTATCTCCACAACTAAAAGCTATATAACGGGTCGGGTTCTACAACTAAAAGCTCAAGCTGATAGTTGGGTTTGACTCTTCCTTTATATGTAGCTCTTTTATTTTACATAATCAGCCACAAACACATGAATTCATAGTAATTTTCCCACAAACACATGACTACCCTTATGATTTTTCACGTGTCACCGTTGTACAAAAAAGACAAAAACCATCAAAAATTCGATCTTTCTCGTCACGTGAGTCCAAAATTCTATAATATCCCAATGCTACTCATTCAAATCCTTTAATCTTACGATTTCAATTTGATTCTATTCTCGAAATCCACAACAGATCATATTGAAATCGAGAGATTAAAGGATAGGAATGGGTAGTTTTGGGACATTATAAAATATTAAACTCACGTGACAAGAAAAATAAAAAAATTATGGTTTCCGTCTAATCTGTATGATGACGACAGATGGAAATTCAGAAGGGTAGTCATGTGTATGTAGGAAACTTACTACGGGATCATGTGGTGTGGACGATTCATAAAGGTAGTAATGTGAAATTAACCCTTTACTTTATATTTAGTCAATGTGGTATTAGTTCTCAACAAGAACTAAACCCATAATTATGATTCTCGACATCTGTATTATGAGTTTCGTTTCAGCACTAACCTGGATTACACACAAAATATCTGGAAGCTGATTTTTTGACTCATCAACCGGACCTGAAAACAATTAAAAGTGAGAGCAATGCCACAATACAAAATTTCAATCAATGAAATCCGATAAAAAGGAAAGCAAGTGTACCGAGTAACACAAACAGGTGGTGTGCAGGGGCATCAGCAATCAGTTGAAGATCATTCGGGGAATTTTTGTAGTGAGAAGCAACATATAGGGTCATCATTCGCTGCAAGTAATCAAATATGTTAATAATAAAATCATTAGAAACAAATACTCCCAATCAGATGAACGCTAATTACCTGCAAAAATAACTCACTGTCCTTGTGATAAGAAAAGAGTGTGTCCCGATTCACATAGTAGAGATCACACTCGCTTGGCGGAGGTAACCTGATAGCAAAGATAAAAAGGAATTGGTGGATGAAAAAATTATTCCGAGGTTGTCACTGCCAGCAATTAAGTTCTCACCTGCTGATGCTAGGAATGGACTTTGTAACGTCCAAACAAAGTAAGCCATGAAGCCAAGATTCAATCGGGTCACCGGAGGAGTATCGGATTGGTTCACTCAGTTCGATCTTTTTGAAAAGGCGACCTACAATTGAAGGAAAATAATAAATCAGCCAGATGACCAGAAAAGTTGGTACCATGAAAAAATTGTTTTTTGCACCGTAGTTAAAAAAAATCAAGGAAAATTAAAAAAAATATCCCTCAAATAAATAATTTTAATACTTAAGAGATTAATTATTTTTATGAGAAATCATGAAATTAGTAAAGTTGGGCAAAAAAAAAACCTGAAGCTGAGCCATCCACGCTACTACCGGGTACCCGGCTTTGCTCTTCTAACTGCTGCAGAAGCTTTAAAGATAAAGACCGGCCAGTACCTTCATACCTTTAAGTAGAAAAAATGCCAACAATATTTATCATTGGAAACAAAATTGAGGGTTTACTTAGTAAACAAGTTAAGTTTTTGCGATGTTAATTAACAATTACAAATAAAATATTCTTACCCATTCACAGTAGAAGAAAGGAAGACCAGATAAGGACCAAGCAAAGATTTCACAATGGGCAAAGGAATTGCCGCTGCTTCATCAACAACCAATAGTTCAACTTGAGAGAGCTTCTCGTGTTCATGTGGTTGTATATACTGCATGTATATATACAAAATAAATTAGAACAATGAAGTCATTTATTGCTACATGTAAAATATATTGAGGATAAATAATATGAGGAAAATAATTATATAAAAATGTTCACCTGAACTGTTTGTCTATGCTGCTTATAAACATTGACACGCACGGTTGCTTTTTTGAAGTCAGGATTGTTACTTTTCACTACGTCGTAGTCTATGTGTTCCTGTGAACAGATAAAATAAACAGTGAAATATCAAACAAAATCATCTTCAACAATCAACACTTAAGAAGTGACATAAAAAGAAAAATTATAGGAATACTAATCCAAACTTCACAAAAGTAATGAACTAAGTTCTTCAGAAAACTACAGTTTTGCATCTAAAATCTTGATTGAATAATACAAAGAGATAGAGGATACATACCTTATAATCAAGAGCATCTAAACCTTTTGATACAAATTCAAACAAGGTTTTCAAGTTCTCAGGGCTTGGTGAGGTAACAAAGATATTTGAATACCTATGATAATGAGTAATCCAAATTAGAATTTTAGATAAAAAAAGAGAAGATTAAAATTATTCAAGTAAGGTGTCTAAAATTTAAGAAAGATACCCTGCAGCAACAGCTCCAGCAATTGCCAAACCGAGTGTAGCTGATTTTCCACGGCCTCGAGCAGCGAGCAAAGCAACTGTGCTACGCAATGTCTTATCCAAAATAGCATCAAGAAATGTAATTGCTGCTTTCCCCTACACAAAGAAGAAAATATCCAACCAATGAATGATTAGCCCATTATTTGTTATTATTTACATAGATACCCAATGAACTTTAGGTTTCAGGAAAAGAATCTTCACCTGATCCAATGTACAACACTTCTTAATCAAGGCACCGACGGGAAAATCATCAGCTAGTTGCTCTTTCAAAGTCTTTAGATCCCTTTCGGCTTCTGAAAGCCCTTCAGAGTCCTTTCAACAACAATGGAGACGAGGTTAAGAGTCACACATTTTCCCTACAAACTCAAGCTCAAACATTCTAAACATGTTCATATGACAATGCTTGCTTCCTCAAATAAAAAGTTGAAGAAGCTAAAAGTTACCTCTTTAACAGGAACGGGTGTTATAGACCTTATATGGGAGGAGATAGGTAAGATGTTCAACTCATCATCCATAACCACACAAGCTTTACACGACGCAAGTGATAACAAGAAGCGCTCATTAAAGCGTCCAGTAGCCTCAGAATGGGATTCAGTTCGATATCTATCGTGAACATCCTGAAAGAACGCATTTTTAAGTTCTTTTACAACAAAGATATTGCTCCTTTTAAAGTTAAAAATAACATAAAGAAATAGTCATACCATAACCATTGTATACAGACTTGTCAATGAGGATAGAGAGCGAAGCAGCAATATAATCAGTCCACCACCTTCCACGGTCTCTATCGTTCTAGCCAAAAGATTTGGTGTCAAAGCCTCGAAATCCTAACATAACAAAGAACAGATCAAGAGCAAAACTAAGTTAGAAAATATCAGGCATATAAGATTCCTAAAATTGAAGGGTGTATCAGGCTACAAGCAAGATAAACAGTACAAATATGACGATACCTGTAATATGCACATGCCAAACGTGTTCCCGAGAATTCTCTCTGAATCCTTGTACAGGCAATACTTCAGGCCTCCACTTTCCACAAAGAGTGAAAAGGGATCAACCTTCTCAGGATCTAGCAATCCCCTCTGCATCAACTTTTTAACCTGCTTTGCACGCTTTTGTTTGTGACTGCACACAACAAACATCCAAATTAAGACTTTTTCTTCTTTACTCTTTCCTCTGAAGAAAAGATTACCAAGAGCCTAAAACGGTAAAACCATATTAAACATTGAACTAGCATTATATTTAAACTCTACCCTCAAAGGGTTGATTAACTTGTATTAGCATTACCATGTAGAAGTGTAATACACTAGAAAGATATAGGTGCTTTTCAGTCTCCTAGGAGAGTACCACAGTACACAGATGCAACTTTCAGAGTGATTTTTTTTCATATATTGAGATGCATTACAGGAAACATCGACATTCATATAGTACTGCACTAGACAAACAGTAAATAAGGCACACGATTAAAGAAAATAGTACAAGGGTCACCTGCTTTATCAAGAGAGATATAAATTGCATTAGTAGTAAAGGACCTAAAGGTGAGTACTTTGGGATCAATCGACACCGAAAAAGGAGTACAAAGAAAAAATCTGATCCAAAAGTAAGTTTGTGGGACTGGGTTATTAGAACCTCGATCAAGCAAGCAACTTTTAGCCTAACTAACAATTATAGTTATGATGCCAACTTGAATTCAAACCACAATATGCATACATATATAGCATTAAAAAGCTCTATAGAGTAGCACTCACCTGCTAAGTTCAAGTTTATCCTTGTAGCACCATAACACATTGGGCCTAGATTTCACCACTGCCTTACTTAGCATGTAATGAAGATTAACAATCTGGAAATACAAAAACACACACGTAGAAATAAACATGAGAACCATAACTGTTCAGCATTGCATGTTCTAAAACTAAAAAAATCGTCAATTTATGAATTACACCCATCCAAAGCAGCTAAGAACATCCTAGAAATTGTACAGAAAAATCATAGTCTGCTCTCATTGATGCAAGCAAATCAGTTCTAATAATTCAACCCTCCATAGAACAGGGCACACTGTTTAAATCAAAGCAGTTCTAATAAATCATTACCATTAGCAAAAACCAAAGCACACTGTTTTCCAGCAGTTTCTAGGTACCCAAACAGGGCATAATCCAAGCAAATCAGTTTCTAGGTACTCAAAGCACACTTTTTTCCAGCAGTTTCTAGGTACCCAAACAGAACATAATCAAAATACATAGAGAGATAAGAAAAGAGTATAGTGCCTGGTCGCGGGACTTGTCACCGATGATGACGAACATGGAGCGATGGTGATTCTTGACGCCATTTTCGATTAGGGTTCTGATGCGTTCGTCAACCTTCTTCCTCATTCTCTTCTCCGATTGCTCTACCAGATGAACTTTAGCTCTTCTTCGCAACTTGCTCTGCTTCTCTCTGTCTGTCCGTTTCAGTTGTGTTGTGTGCTCTTCAGAGACTACAGAGGTTTAAGATTAGGGTTTTAGGTTCTGAATAATGGGGTTGTGACAAAAAAAATAGGCAAGAGTTAAGGGGTCAAAAAGGAGTTTTTATGCAATTGAGGGACCAAACCCAAAAGAGAGCTTATTTTATCTAGGGTGTGCAACGATCCGTTTGGTCGGTTTTTATCGTTTCTAAAATCGGAATCCAGTTTTTCGTCATTTTTTAGACAAAAATATTAAATTTAGGCCCAATTGAGCAGGCGGTCGGTTTTCCATTTATAAGAAAATCCGATCCAATAACCGACGTTTTTTAGATTTTGGTTGGTTTTTTGTGTATAAAAAATCAATAAAAAAACAGACGGTTTTTTAGTTTTAAGTTTCGATTTGTTCAGTTTCGAATTGGTCTATTGTATCGGTTTGACGGTTTTTTTGCTCACTCGTGTTTCGTGGGCCGGGTCACTGGTTGTTGATGCCCCGGATTCTAAGTCTTCTACTTCTTCTACGAACTGTCTCAAACTCTCAATTTGGGAGCTTCAATGCTCACAGATGGCTTCTTCCATTGAATCTCTCTCTTCACACAGACCCAAATTCCCAAACCACAAGCTCTGCATATCGCCCAGACCCTTATCAATCTTCAATCCACTCCACAATTTCAAGCCTCGAGCCGTCCCTTTTCAGCAGACCAAGCTTCATCTCTCTCCAAAACCCTCTCAGCTCATCACCCATTCGAAGATCCCAGACCCACCCACCTCAAAATTCTCATCACAGAACCCATTTCTCAAGTATTTATCAGAGAAGATTGTGATTTTCCTTGTTGGGTCGTTTATTTTTGTGGGGTGCTTCACTGTGAGGCCAAGCTTGGCCATGGCAGTAACAAGCTCCAGTGAAGCAATGGAGGAGGAGAGAGAGACCCAGAAAAAGGATGAGGATGAGGAGATGTATGAGAGGTACTTGGAGCAGAACCCAGATCATGTTGATGCATTGAAAGTGGTTTTGTATAGGAAATTGAGGAGTGGCAAGGCTGAGGAAGCTGTGAAGGTTGTGGAGAGATTGATTGGTCTCAAACCTGATGAAGTTGAGTGGAGGCTGTTGCAGGCTCTTTGTTATGAGACCATGGGTGATCTGAGTGAGGCTAAGAGGTTGTACAGAGACATTTTGAAGGATTGCCCTCTGTTGCTCAGAGCTTTGCATGTATGGTTCTTCACTTATGCTTCTTATGTGCCTATTTCTTGTTCAAATTGGGTGGTTTTGATTAGTTTGTATCGGTTTTGTTATTGATTTTGCAACTTTATAGTTGATTCAATACTAGTTTGGAGTGGACTTGATGAACATCAGTGTACTTTTTTGGTTGCATATGACGAAGGAGATAGCAGTAGGATGGACTAGATCGGATTGGAGGAGGATGAACCCAAAATTTTTGATAAATTTATATGGTTTTTGTTCTCAATTTGCAACTTTACAGTTGATCCAATACTAGTTTGGAGTGGACTTCTGGTGACTCTGCTCCATTATATTTTTCCCTGACATTCTCTATTCGATTCGATTTTGGCTGGATTTCCAACATATTCGTGGCCTCCGGATGCGCAACTGGTCGCCGCTGCCGGACTCACAAACAGTCGCACTGCCGCTAGATCTGTGAATAGGCCATCGCAATCGGATCTGCAACCATTTCATCAAACCACTTGCGTCTCCATTGATGAATTGTAGATAGAGACGATGCTGTTTTTTTAATAAATTGTAATATTGATATAATTATTAGAATTTAGGTTTCTGAAATATAATTTATATTTTTACCTCAAATTAATTTATTCTTATATAAGTAAGATTTTTGTTGTATTTATTTTTTAGAAATCAATTCATATAATTTTGATAAATATTTTTGAAAATATAATTCTAATTTATAATCTCAATTGTTAAAAACAATCCATATTTTATAATAAAAAAAGAAGTATTTAATCAAAATTACAATTTAATTTTACTTAACAAACAATTTTTTTTATTGTTTTAAATTATTATTTAGTAGAGTGATGGTATTTGTTGAAAATTTAAAAGTGAAAGGAAGGTATTTTGGTCTTTTGGAACTGTAAGGGCATATTCGTCATTTTGCCCTCAAAACTAACAGAGTTTAACAGATGACGGTGTCATATTCACTGGGCAGCTCGTAGCACGTTCTGAAACAATAGGCAGTTAATCGTCCGTGGTCAATTCCTGTGGGCAGTTTTCGGTAATTACCCCTACATTAAATATATTCGATAAGGTCATAATGGTACGGGTTATTTTTGTATGGTTTATCTGTTGTACATTTAACAAGGTCGTGATGGTATAAGTTGTTATTCTATGTTTTTTTGTGATTAAATTGTTTTCATAACTACAAATTTTGTTTCGCATGGTGTCTGCAGTTTCAACATTAATTCTTGACAACCTTATAATGGTTTATAAGTTATTGACGACGCCACCCAAGAGATCTTTTACTACTTAAGTCTCTGGGGATGAGGCTGGACGACCCGTTGTAGCTTGACAAGATGTTACAACAGGAGCGTCGAATCGATTCCGATAGAGAAGATTTATTAGTGCTCGTGTAACCTGTTGAATTACATGTGTGAAGCGAGGTTGAACATGCGTCAATCATGCGATTTTATGTCCATATTTTTCGATAATGTTTGTTGGGGCATATTCTATTTTCACGCCTAAAAGATGATTCAACGGACTAGGGGACATATTTGCTACTGAGACTACAAACACACGAGCCAACCTGAAATTGTTGTCAATAAATATGGAGTTTGTGATCGAGATGTTTCGTGGTTTGAAGAAGTCTCTGTCGAATCGAATTAGCTTGAGAATCTGATGCTTATGTGAAACCCCACCAGACTAGGTTTATCACAATTTTTTTTCTAGTTTTTGTTTCATTGAATACAATCTTGTCGTTTTTGTTTACAATTTGGTTAGCGTGTCCATTGAATTAGAGATGGAATCATATTCATGTTTATTTGTTTAAGTTGGTTGTTTTAATGTCATACTCTGATTTTGGCTCCATGTACTGCTTTTATTTTGGTACATTAATTTACATTGAGCTTATTGAAAATGGTTTGAAATCATAGTCATATTGGGTTCATGAACAATGTATTTATAACAACAATATTTCTTACTGTATGGTTTTGTTGGATTATCATGAAGTATTTTAAAATATCATTCTGGTGGGTAAATACAACTCAATAGACATTGATTGTTACTTCACTCTTTAAGTTCACATCCTTTATATCACTGTTAACGGTATTGTTCGTTAATGATGTCTTACGTAACAGGTAGTTGAGGGTTGATAGTTGAAACTTGAAAGTGGCGGTAGAGTCATTGGAAGTCGTGGTCTGTTAAAGAAAGTGGTTTGTTCTTCTATGTTTCAGACTACAAATTTTGTATGCGATTAAGGCTAATAAACAAACCATTCTTTATGTTCGGTCCCCTCCGATTTTCCTTTTACTGTTGTGGAAGTTTTTTAATCTCTTCGTTTAATTATTCACAACATCTTTGTTCATATCGGTATGTAAGATACTGCAAACAGTATCGCGCAACGCGTGGTGCACTACACTAGTTATTAATAGAGCGAAACCCGCTATTTTTCTACTCAAATATATCAGTTACGGGTATAGGAGATTGTTTACGGATTCTAGGAATTAATGAGGCATATGAGGTGTCTACTTACCTTGGCCTACATAACCTTCTCGGTCGGAATAAGAGAGTGGGATTGAGATTTATAAAGGACATAGTCTTACACTGAATTCAAAGTTGGGATGGGAGGATGTTATCACAAGCTGGTAAGGAAATTATGATTAAGTCGGCATTCCAATCGATACCTACTTATTCCATGAGTGTATTTAAACTTCCTACCTCGCTCCTCTCAGATATTAACTTAGCTTTGGCTAAATTTTTGGTGGAGAGGAGCAGGATTGGAGAAAGGAATTTTGGACAGCATAGAAACACTTTTGTCCACATAAAATATGAAGGAGAAAAAGATTTTTGTAGTTTGGAAGAATTTAAAACTGTATTATTGGGTAAACAAGCATGGA
>JAYMSU010000227.1:0-16133 GCA_036897765.1 Erodium chrysanthum | reverse complement strand
AGGGGAGTCTTATCATTACACCCCTCCTGTTTGAAGTTGAAGAGAGGTGGTAATGGGCGGCCATTAGGAAAGCGAGCATTCGGTTCACGAAGTTCATCAAAGAAAGGATGTGCACATGCCTCAAGCTGCAAGTTGCAATAAACAAAGTAAATTTTTGAGCTCAAAAGAAAACACAGCACATGATGAATCGCATTAATTATTGTCCATCGAACATAATTCGCCCTAAAGCTAAAAGGCATATCAAGAGAAGAGAGGAACTCACTGCTGTGCAGCGAAGACTTGGTGAGTATTGCAGGAGACGTGATGCCAGATCTATAGCCTCTGGAGGCATCCTTTTGTGGAAAATCTAAACCAATAAATTTGGAATTGGATTAATCATAACAGATACACACAAAAGCTAAAATCTAACTAGGAAACGACAAAAAGAGTATGGGATGGTGAAGAAGTCAATGCCAGAACCCCAGATATATTTACAGTTTTACTAGATCAAGTCAAAATTTGAAAACTTCTAAGAGAAAAAAAGAAGAAAATAAATGAATGCAAACCTTGTGCCAAGGGTGTGCTTTTATCTGTGGAAACCTAAAATCAGTATAATTTGGATTCATGCAGCGGATTTCTTCCCGTGTTGGTGTACCAAGAACCTGTAACACATTTCATCAGCTTATGAACAGAATAATCAATTCCAGGTAATAATAGTAACTATCCTTTACCTTGATAATCTCTACAAGTTGGTCGACAGCATTTTCCCCAGGAAACAGTGGCTACAAAATTTTAAGATGATAAAAGGAATCTTTAGCTTATAACAGGAATGAAGACCTTTGAAAAAACACGGAATGCAAAACAAAACAAAAAATATGTCAAACTGACCTGGCCTAGAAGCAGCTCAGCAAGGACACACCCAGCAGACCAAATATCAATTGAAGTTGTATATTCTGTGGCACCAAATATGAGCTCTGGCGCCCGATAAAAACGAGAACATATGTACGATATGTTGGCTTCACCTTTGACCTGGTCACAGCCCACAAGTCAGTTCACAGTGAACGGATGGGACATTCTAAAAGAAAGACTAAAATGCAAGCGGTAAACTTGGGTTAACACTAACAAACATCATGTACAAAAGACTTATGTCATGAACTTTGAATCATTCTTGCATCAAGGCAACATGAATAGACATGCGAGAAAAGCCATCTTTTTTATCAGAATACGTGAGAAAAGCTATCTATTCTTTTTGCCATCCATAGTTTTCCAGCCATGATAAACAAGTAGTTATAGCAGGTGATAAAATATGAGGATTGAGGTGATAAAGTACCAGCACTTTTGCACTTCCAAAATCACAAAGCTTAACCTGGTGAGTTAATGGATCAACCTGTAGACAGCCAACAAATGACTTCAGAAAAAGTGTTCAAAATTCTGTATCCAGTGAATAATAATAACCAGAGAGGAACGAACCAAAATATTTTGAGGTTTCAAATCCCTGTGGCAAACTCCAGGAACTGCATGGATATAGGCCAACCCCCTGAAGATCTGCAGGAAACATGCTTGTTAGTAGAATGTACAGTACATATGAGTTAACAATTTAACTATAAAAGGAAATATAAATACCTGGTACATGTAAAGCTTAACATAAATTAATGGCATTCTTTGATTAGAACTGCTGTAGTGCTTTAGAACCCTGTACATGGTCTCTGGGATATATTCCATGACCAGGTTGAGGAAAAGTTCATTATTGCTCGTAGTTGAAAAGAAACAATGCTTCAAAGCAACGACATTTGGGTGATCCATCACACGCATCAACTGCAACTCGCGATTCTTATATCTTCTGTCCTGCAAAACCTTTTTTATTGCAACGGTTTCCCCAGATTCCAAGCACTTGGCCTGACAGAAAAGGGAAAAAATAGATAAATGAGGCGATGCTTAAAATGGCACCCAGACTACAATGGGTACAACGATAATACGGTCATACCTGGAAAACAACTCCAAAAGAACCAGTTCCCACTACACGCTCTGCCATGTAGCTAATAGTCTGCAAGAAGTGTACACGAGTATGATAGTTAACTTAGATAAGCTCTCTTTAAATCAATTATTACAACACTTTAACTTCAAATCAAGTACTGAACAAACAAGCAAGTCGCATATAGTATGCTTTTAATTTAATTTTGAATGAAGACATGAAGAAGATGTTGAGTCAAGAACTGATATAGGATTAGCAAGTATCAACAGAATCAGCTTATACCTGCTTGGGTTCTCCATTTTTTCCTCCAATTGTGGTGGATATGATATGGCCAGTGACGGGATCATTCCCATCGACAACAGAAGCTGCCATCTCCTATACACATGAAATCAAACTTTTAACTTACTTTTCCAATTTGTTCCATACCAATTACTTCATGGCACTAACTGATACATAACTCGCCAAGTAGATTAATCTTAGCCAACTAGCTAGAATCCCCCAAAAATACATAAAAACAACAGTAAAGGATAAGCAAACATCATGAAGATACGGTTTCATTTCTTTAATAAATCACACTCTGGTGGTACCACCAGATCCAGCAAGACAGCTGACATAAATGAATACTATGAAATTGAAATTACCAAACACAAACATCAAAAACAAAACAACCCAGAACCACCTTGATCTTATAACATCCAAGCTCAGCCAAACAAGTACGAACCCAAATTAGGAGCAAAAAAAACCCAGAAACATTACCATGAATCAGGCTCAGATAAGCTCAGCCAACCAAAATCAGAAACAAGAATTAACAAATGCTAGATCGATGTTTGAATCAAATATATTCAGAAAAAAAAAAGAAACCAAAAGCTGGTAAGTCGGGAGAAAACAAAGAAGAGCCAGAAATCTGCTGGAGATTGTAGAGAAGGGGAGGGGTTTACCTTATCTTCCGCCATGTGGAGAGAGAGAAGACTGAGATTGGGGGTGAAGACTAGGACTAAGAGAAGCTAGTGCTAGGCCTGGGCATGGTGGGTGGAGAAGAAGGAGGAGAGAGAGAGAGCAGGGCCAGGAGGAGACAACAAGCCCATGTGATTCACAGCCCCTCCTTTTTCCTGTTTATCTCTCGCGCGCTCTATCCATTTCGGACCTTCTTTCTTTTCTTCCAGGACTACCCCTGCTCTTTCCACTTAATTACGGGAATGGGACCCTTCTGTCTACTCAATTATTGTTCTCTCTCGTCTCGCCCGACGTTTTTGACCAAACTCTGTTTCTTTACTGTATTTTTTTTATTGGACTGTTGTTCTGGTCACAGCCCAACATAACTAGCTGGGCCACATCATATATCCAACGTTACTTTCTATGGGCTTTCATTCGGCCCATTTTCATAATTTGCCACGTGCGTATAATCGCCGTGATATAGCCCGTGGCCGTCACAAATTTCAAAGACTAGATCAAGAATATCAATATGTATTCAAAACTGAAAACGTCGATGTCATATGTTGTTGGATCAATGTTGTTTTTGTTTGATTTTTAATTTTAATAAAAGAAATTAACAATTAAATAGTACTAACATATATAAAATAATATTTTATTTACACAACAAACTTTAAAACACAACGAATATATAAAATAAACCACTTTACAAATAAAAAACAAGTCTCCACCAATATTTTTTGATGAAAGAGTGTCCAATCTCTAACCGGTGATATGCCACAGTCACAGTTTTTACGTCCGTATTGCTCTGTCCACTAGTCTGGTTTCTTTAAAGTACTAATACAACATATCGAAATGTTGCACATGTTTGTTTGTCTTGTTCTAGTGATCTTTGCGGTGCCTTTTTACACGGAAGGGGCGTAGTCGTTCACCCGAGTCCTGGGTGAATGCTAAGCGGACTTGGTTCACATAGTTCCTGCCTTAGTTGTTGGCGTGAAGGGTTAGGTGTAGAATTTAGGGTTGGAGGGTTGCGCAAATTTGAAAACTAACATTTTGCTCGAAAATTCTAACATAGTTGAATGTAACAACAAACGTTCAAGATGTTAGAAAGTTTTGAATGTTAATAAAGTTAAGTGGAAAACGTTTTAAATATTTACGTATGTTTGTGTAATTAATTAACCCTAAAGTTGTAAATCTGTAATTATCCCAAAATATATTAGGGGTTTGAATCTGTCGAAATGATAAGTCGTATCTTAGTGAAATGGAAGCAATTGTACAGGCTTAAGAATAAACAAAAAAAAGTGTATATAGATATGGGTATTGGTTATTTTTAGGTGATTTTGGTGATTTGGGCAACTTTGTGGTGATTGTCACTAGAAAGCTTGGGGTTTAATGGGAAAGGTTGGATCTCCTCCAAAGAGGCATCGTAGTGAATCGAAAAAGGACTATCAAAGATGTGTGGAAGCTCGGCGAGATCACCATTGGAGCAAGAGCATGGTGGTTTTAGGGTTGAAAAATGATCAGGAAGCTGCAAAGTTAGGTTTGTGCAAGGGCCTTCATGTAGGGAAGAGCAGGCATATTTGTGTTCCTAAGCATGTGAGATCAGTTGCTTTTATGATTGGTTTGATGGGTTTTCTTTTCCTGCTTGATTCTCTTATGGTGTCTGTTTTTCACTCGATGCATCTACAACATAGCTCGGGCTCAGGACCAACAAAATCAAGCCCGCTCGAGGTATCTATATACCATATGTCATTGCCTATTGTTGTTAATGATGCATAAATGTGGCTTAGTACTTGTATTAACTAAGTTTAAGGTATGTACTAGGATGTTATTGTAATAGTTTTGGTCATGTTAATTTCTCTTCTGTAGAAGGAAGCAGCTGTTCAGATGTACAGCAGGCTTTTAAATTTGGCTTCTAGTTCTCTAGCAGAGGTTTGCTTCATAAATTCTACACTTTTGTTCATTGTTCTCTGCTAACCTAGAATCTGAAACCTTAATTTCATGTTGTAGAAAGAGTTTAAGCAAGAATCATCAAATTACTGGGAGGAACCATACAGGCAAGCATCTATATGGAAACCTTGTGCTGCTGAGAAAAGCTCAAGTAACTCAGGTACTTGATACTTGGTTTTTTTCTGACAAGGTTATACAAATATAATATATGATATCGAGTCTGATATGTGCAAATCCTTTGTGTTTTTGACAGATAAACCAAATGGAAGCAATGGTTACATCATAATAAGTTCAAATGGCGGTCTCAATCAACAACGAGTTGCTGTAAGTATGAGCCATAACTTGTAGCGAGCTGAGTTAGGCTGCTCTTGTTGTTAATGTTGGGTTGTATCCTGCAGATATGCAATGCAGTTGCAGTGGCTTCTCTTCTGAATGCAACTCTACTTCTTCCTAAATTTCTTTTCAGCAATGTGTGGAAGGATCCAAGGTAAGAGGAACTAGCAATACCTCTTTCTGATACCATGGCCACTCTTTGTTACATATCACAGAATTCAAGTTTGTGCAGCCAGTTCAGTGACATTTACCAGGATGATTATTTCATGAACGTCTTGAAGGATGATGTAAATATCGTGAAGGAGCTTCCTGCTCACCTGAGAGCACTAGACATTGAAGCATTGGTAGCCTAGTATGTTAATTATTCTCTTAACTTTATACTTTACTTACCGTAGGTAATGTGATTCATAGGCTTATGCAATCCTATTTCAGATTACAGATGCAGATATTGTGAAGGAGGCGAAACCCGATGATTATTTCAGAGTTGCGCTTCCTGTCCTTCGAAAGAATGGAGTTGTTCACTTTCTTGGCTATGGAAACAGGCTTGGTTTCGATTCTTTGCCATTCAATGTTCAGGTGAAGTACATTTAGTTACCATAAACTCAGTGATGGATGATTCATTTGTTAACATGTTGGTTTTGTTGCAGAGATTGAGATGCAAATGTAACTTCCATGCTTTGAAGTTTGTCCCGAAGATTCAAGAGACCGCTTCTTTACTGGTTAGGAGGATAAGGAAGTATGATGGTGCACGAAGCATGTTGGACAAACAGTTGCTAGGAAAGTTCATGCCAGTGCTCTCGAAACAGCGCGAGACTGCAACAAGATCATCCAAGTACCTTGCTTTGCACATGAGGTTCGAAATGGATATGGTGGCCTACTCGCTTTGTGAGTTTGGAGGCGGAGAAAGGGAGCAAAAGGAGCTTCACGCCTACAGAGAAGTCCATTTCCCTCTACTTCTCGAGCGCCTAAGAAAGTCCAAGCCTGTGTCTCACGCAAGATTGAGAAAGTTAGGAAAATGCCCGTTGACACCAGAAGAAGCAGGACTGGTTCTTGCAGCCCTTGGGTTTAAGCGAGGGACGTACATGTACCTGGCGGGTTCTCAAATCTACGGGGGAGAGTCTAGGATGAAGTCTTTCACCACTCTCTACCCTAACTTGGTGACCAAGGAAACTCTCCTATCGCCTCGTGAGCTCGAGCCTTTCAGGAACTTCTCCTCTCAGATGGCGGCGTTGGACTTCATTGCTTGTGCTACAGCTGATGTGTTCGCGATGACAGACTCGGGGAGCCAGCTTTCTTCACTGGTGTCTGGATTCAGGACTTACTATGGAGGTGGGAATGCGCCCAACCTGAGGCCCAACAAGAAGAGGTTGGCGGCTATTTTGTCGAGGAATAGGACTATTGATTGGAGCAGTTTTGAGGATAGAGTTAGGAAGATGATTGAGGAAGGCCAGAGATTGCGTGCCAGAGGACATGGTCGAAGCATTTATCGACAACCCAGTTGTCCAGAATGCATGTGCAAATCATAGTAGTGTTGTTTGTAGCTATTGAATCAACATTTTGATGATTCTTTTTCATTCTTTACACATCTGCTCAATCTCAATAAAGCTGCTCTCTTTCTCTCTGTATCGATATGGATTGTTCATAGCAAGAATGATAAGTTTTATTGAATAAAATCCGAACAATACAGAGCTGAATATACAGAAAATGAATGACAAGGCAAAGTTGTCATTTCTCTGCAATTTTCTCCTCTCTCTATTGCAATATGTTGATCTGGAAATGATGCTTTTCCTCTTACTGGGTTGCTACTAGTTGGTTGATCAGGATGGAGGGAAGAAGCGGTTGAGGTTGAAAGGGAGAGTGTAGAACTCTTCGTTCCTGCTATCGCCTTTGAAGGCTCTGAACTTGACCCACCATGGCATGCCTCTGTCTCTGGCACTGTCCTTGTAATCAAGAGTGTTGTCCAAGAACACAGCCACTATCAATGCCACAGTTGGAGAGGAGCAGAATATGGTGTTGAGGAAATCATTAAACTGCATTTAATTATACAAGAAACATATGCGTAAGTTTTGTGAATATATAAGGATTGAGGAAGGTGTTTGTTTCCCTGGAAAATAAGGTGCAAGCAAACTCACCCAACCAGCACTGGTATGAGCAGGGCCGTGAAAGGCCTTGGCAGTGTATTCTCTGAAGTATTCGGGAACTGACAGGCCTAGGAAGAGGGCTACACCTGTGATGAAGAGGTTCCTCATCGAGTTCATGTTTGTAAATTGCAAAAATGACAGCCCCACAGAAGCTGCAGTTCATAACAATTAGATGATTGGTATCGAAGAAGAACAAAGTGTAATTGACTACAGGAAGTGAAATCATGCTTACCAACAAAACCAAACATAACACAGTAAATGGCAGCAAAAATGGAGAAGGGTATGGATGCAAACAAAGCTCCAAATTTTCCTGCAGCAATCAACAAAAACTTGTTACAAAGTGAAACAAAAAAAATTAGCAGATGACTAGTTGAGTTTTGACAGACCTAGCATTGAGAAGAATATCATGAAGCCAGCTGATATTTGAATAACCCTGCGGCTCCCAACCCGTGTGCTTCCAAGAAGACCAACATTTTCTCTGTTGTGTTGTTCATCTCCTTGTTAGATCAACCAAGTGAGAAGGTTTTGATTTGAGAGAGCAAAAATAACTTACACAGAGACTGATGATCCAGACAAGGTTCCAAATAGGCCATCAAGCAGGATCCCAATTCCTTGCCAACCAATGCCACGGCTAAGAACATGAGCTGGAGGGGGAGTGGCACTGGCCAAACGTGCTGCAGCCTTGTAAGCTCCAGTTGACTGTCACAATTCACAACAGAGCATTAGCTTTAAATCCCCCAAGATCCCATCTTTTATGTTTTGCATTGACTGAGTGCTTGGTTTGCATGAACATACCTCAATCAAGGAGACTAGTACAGCAGCCATCATTCCGAAAGCATGGCCAGCATCAAATGTGGGAGCACCCCACTGAAGAGGGTATGGTATCTTTATCCTGTGAAGAAAATATAAAAAGGGTAAATGAATAATCTAACCCTTTTCGATGCTCATATGGTAAATAGTCAACTGATGAGAGCTAATTAATATTAGTACCATGGAGCTGAAGAAATTAGGTTGGCCTTGTCTGTTCGGCAATGCACTTGGGTAAGCTCTGGACTGTGTTTGTATGCTCCACTGGCTGTTAACAGGTGTGCATATGCCCATATAACCGTCACAGACAAGAGGAGCGCAAAACGCTCAAGCACTGGAATTTGTCTTGCATTAAAATTCTTCAAATACTGCATGAGCACAAATGCAAAATTAGAGATCTATTATTGGATTAAGATGCTTTGGCAGAACTCTCTAGATGAAAAGGGCTCTAGTTGAAATCTGACATATCTTCTTAAGTGTTTGAGTTGTTGATATTTCAAGGTATGTTTTTGAATTCCAACATCACAGTGAACTAGGATTTATAATAAAAGTGCAGAAAGTTGGTGTTAATCAGCAACCATTACCTGGGAACAAGCTATAAATAAGATAAGCATTGGAACCCCAATTTCCACACACTGGCCAACCTGAAAGGAGTGAGTGAAGCAGAGAACATGAGCTCAAGTGAAACTGAATATTATTGTACCCCCAAAAAATTATATTTAAATTTAAGAATTTGAAAAGTTATCAATTTTTCGTACCACAGGAAAGCCTCTGTCAAACATGCCAAAACCCACCAGCGCAATAACAGGCACCATTCCAAGTGGGCTGAAGAACCTGTAAGACAATAATGTCATCATACTATTCACATACTGTTTATTTATATTACCAGTTATGGCAGCAGACTATGCATATGAAAATGTATATTATACCTTGAACATATGGCCCACATTTGACTGTACCCCAGAATTATTTGTATGCTTGATCCTACTATTAGAGCACCTTGGACTGCTCTCATAGTACTTAAAAATCTCTGTAAATACAAAAAAAAACATCAACTTTCTCCTCCAAAATCTTGCTTCCACCAATATGCCAATTTTAACGAACTGGAACGCATTGGTGCACTAGTTTTTTTCAAAGATTCTATGTGGCCCACACTACCAGTTTTTGACTGATGATTGGTGCAAAAGTTTTGGGGTGCAGTTGAATAATTGATGTACTCTACACTACCGTTTGTCAAAAAGCTAATTAGGTGAGTGGGTCACACAAATATTTAGTGAGAAATTGTCTCTTGTTCAGACTTGTGTATTGACCTACAACAACCAAGCAATCATGCATGTGAAAATTAATTGGTGAAATGAAACAAACCTGATGACCATCCTCAATCCCCATCAATGACGAATCATGGATTATAGAAATAATAGGTACCATGAATGCATAGGAACCTCCAATCACCGTAGGCAGTCGGGTTCCGAATAAAGTCTGTAACAAGGTATTAATCCCTTGAACAAAAAGCAGTGTCTGCACCACCCTCACCTTATCACCCTGAAAATCACATTCACATTCACATTATTATCATGCTTTGTTCCTTCAACAGTTTCTTTGATGTTTCTCACTTTACCTACCACATTTTAGCTTATGCATCATAGAAAATCAATGGCTATGCTAGTTTCCCCAAGTTTCCAAATAAATACAAAGCTACAAAAACAGCATTAGCCACCCCATTTCAGCTTATGTAACTACCCTCTAGGAAGTGAAGTGTATGACTATACTACTATCCCCAAATTTCCATAAACACCATAATCAAAATTCATTGATTTCACAATCTAGCTCATGCATTGTTGAAAATCAATGACTAAAACTTCCAAATCCATAGACAAGTACAAAAACACCATAATCAAAGTTGTTGAGAGGAGCATATCAGTTGCAGAAATAGATGACTCACATCAGTGCCACCCATCAAAGGAACCAGAAATGAGGGGATCATCACTGCAGTCCCCAAGGCCAAAATGTAATGCTGAAAACCAAGAGCTATTGCTTCCCCTGCCACAAAAGGTCAAAACCCTCAAGACCAAAGCACAATCTGTGAACAAAGACCCAAAATCGAGCAGAAATGAGCCTACCCCAAGATGGGTTTGAGTCAATACAGTACTCCAAACCCTGAAGCTGGTCCATAGGCGGATGCGAAATCTCCTCCGGCTTCGGTGGCTCTGCCATCCCACTAAAACCCAAATGGGTTTCTCCAGAATCAACCAAAAAAAGCCTCCGATGGAACAAAACTGAATCAATAGACCACCAAAGGACTAAAAAGAGAGAAACAAAAAGCAGGGAGGAGTGAGAAATGAGAATGGAGGTGAAAGAGAGTGAGAAAATTGTAGTGTGGTGTGAAAGTTGTGAAAGAAAGTTTCAGTTGCCGCCCACTAATCACTATAGCTATCTATCTATGCTTCACTTTCTCTTTCTCTACATATATACGTCTCTGCTTTTTCATTCTATAAAGTCCCGTTAACTTTTTCATATTCCCCAAAATGCCCCTTAAGGAACTTCCGATCCTTATGTTACCGTTGCCATCTCAGGTATTCAATTTTACAACTCAGCTTTCTTTAATTAATCACCACTTTCCAAATCTGCAATTTACCTCCAAAACATAAACTAGGAAAAGATGAAGTCATAAGGGTGTTAGTTTGGACATGTTAATCACGCTTATTAGGTTGATTATAGTTTAGTGTTATCGGTCACGTAACGTATGAGTTCTTTAATGTGACAAATATATTTAGAAAGTAGAATAGTGTGACTTTTATTAAACTAGATTACCGCACCCAATCTATTCACGTGTTAATGACAAAACCACTTACCTTTATTATTTTTTATGAATAATGAATTTTTCTAATCATTTGCAAGTGACGGTTTTATTTTGTCTCAAAACCGAATGTTACCTCAATCATCTTCAGTGATGCCAGCTTTTCGTTCTTGAGTTGCATAGGAGTACAAAACAAATCAAAACTCCGATAACAAGTTCGATCATAATTGTATTCTCGAGTACTCGATCTTTTGATGATGAAATTAGAGGAAATTATATTTGCAAGTAATAAAGACAGTTGAGGTGAGTAGGACCAACGTGTGGGAATCTCTCTAACGTCTTTATTTCAGTACAAAGACAAAGAGTATTGCATGGGTACTTGAACAAATACTTAGCAGAGTATTTAATTAATAATTATATACAAATCTCACTTCTATTTTTGCATGCAGAGAGGAATCGCAATAAATGGTATTTGTTTAGTTAACGTACGAACTTGTATTTATAGTTATTGTATCTCTGTTCACCTAACCTAACTGACCAACCAACTTTTTTTTAATATAAAGGGATTCAAATTATATAATAAACATATTAGTTTAAATCAGTGTATAAAATAATCACAATCAAAAGAGGTTGCAATGCAACAAAGTAGGTATAATTTTTCATTGAAGTTTTTTTCTGTCTTTGTATACAAAATACTTTTGCACCACACTAGCCATCTCCTTGGCCTAAACTTACTTTGTATATCCACTCCACGAGCTAAATCACAACTTGCTAGGAGAACAGACATTCAAAGAAAAGATGATGTATGTCAGTTATGAGTATATCTGACTCAAAATATTTATCGACTTTCTTAATAATAACTCTCTGCGTTGAGTTGGTGACGTTGTCCAATAATGATCCCAACGTCATTCTATATATAAATATTGTGAATGTGCAAACATACCACATACCAATTAATGAAGGCCATTCATGCCATAAGAAGTTCTTACGTATCCATTCATTACGTTCTTTTGTAACATTTTAAGTTTAGGATAATTGACATTCACCAAATTAAGTGTATTTTTTTTTCCTTTCAAAATTTAAAATTACACATGATTCAGAATAACTTTCTCCAAAATCTAAAGAAAAGCATTCAAAATTACGATTTCGTTTCTATACATATTCAAAGCAAAATGAAGACCCATAAAGAAAAAGGGGTAAAGATCATGATGAAAGGTAGACCATATATAATTTACACAACATAATTGTAGCCAAAACTATAGATTAAGGTGATAAAATAAAATTATCACATGAATCCCTTATGGGCCACAATAAGACTAAAAAGCAAAGTTGAAAGGCAAAAGGATATAATTATGTCAACTTCTTTAGTTGCAGGTGAACCTAATCTAAGATAAAAATTACATGGAAAGAAGAGAAAAATCACATCACAGACCAGTCAAGAACAAAAATGCATAGAGTATTACAAAGATGCCTTATCCCTGATCCATGGATTTATTAAATTAACTGACTGTTTGGTGAGATTTTATCTAACTAATAGCCTTAATCATCCATTTTGAATAATTATATTAAGTTAGTTGATTGATTTTTTAACATCTCAGTAATAATTTACTTTTACCATATACAAAAAGAAATGTACACTAGATGGGTTATAGGGGATGACTTTATCAAGATATATTCTAACTTGTATCCATATACGTGACACTTTTTTAACCTTATAAAATCAAAACTTACACGTGAACTTCAAACATTATGTACAAAAACCAACTTTTGTTAAAATACATATATGTTTTTAGATGATAGAGTTAAGCGGCGCGCGGCAAAACATCGGTTTTGAACTTGAGGGCATGGGATACATGGACGAGAGAGTAAAAAAAAGGACAGTATTTGAAATAATATCGTGTAACGTGTTATTTAGTGATCTATCGGAAAGACTATAACTAATGCGAAAGAATGACTTGGAATGTCATGGACAGGACAACACTTAATAGATAGTGAAGGCTATGGGCAATGTAACACCTTTCATAACCCGTTCGACCATTTGTGATAGAAAAGCTATGGTTTTGACTTGACTAAACAAAGACTCTTTAGCTAACATTAAACAAAGATGTTTTAGTTACATTGATTAAACTAACTAATGACCACAAAAACAAAAAGGTTGCTTTGCACAAACAAAGCTCTTTATCAGCAGCTAATGCTATAATACATCACCTTCTCAAAGCTGGCAAGCAATTACCTCCCCAAATCATGGCCACACCTCTAAATTTCTAATAGCTTTTTACAAAGTCACTAAATTTTCTTTTAGGTGTCAATTCCAATGTCATTTACAAACTAGGGTAATCATTTCAACTAAATGCAAGTCCCTGACCTGACCTTGTAGTGAAGGTTTAAACAATGGTGACAGTGTCAGTATGTATAAAAAACTTGAGAAGTACATTCATACCAAAGTCAGAATGATTTTCAAGAACAAATTATGATACCAAGTTTTTCAAATATTGGATCAGTGGCTTGACACAAAGCAGTTCATCTCAGAGATGGCATAAATGTCATCACAATTAACTTGAAACTCCCTTTTTACTTTCTATTTTACAAGTACAGGAGATTTGGCTAAGTGATAACAATTTTCTTGCCTCTGAAATAATAGTGATAGGCTACTTTAGTGTATACAAAAATGAAGCAACTAAGCTCAGAGTAACTTGCCATGTCCTCACTCTTCGAAACAGTACAGATTTCAAAAAACGCTCAAGATCTTCTTTCAAACCTCCTTTCACCAGATCTTTTCTCTTCAGCTTCTCGCCGTCTCTGTTGCCTGTCATCCAGAACAAAAATGGATCATATGATTGATATCATTGCAAGTCTACTGCCACAAGTGATAAATTAAGATAGCAAAACTGTTTATGCTAATTCACCCAATATGATTAAATTAATTGGAAGTCTACTCTTTTCAAAAACAAAATAATTGGAAGTCTACTGCCACAAGAACCCGGTTTTCCACACCCAAAAGTTCCATTTTAGCAAATGTACATTTTT
This sequence comes from Erodium chrysanthum, assembly GCA_036897765.1. NCBI lineage: Eukaryota > Viridiplantae > Streptophyta > Magnoliopsida > Geraniales > Geraniaceae > Erodium > Erodium chrysanthum. The sequence goes on along the minus strand of JAYMSU010000227.1, from coordinate 2,197 downwards.
ATGCCAATATTTCATGTTCAAAACAATGGCTTTTGCTACAAGCTGTTTACATACAAACATGAACAGACACATGATATTAGAGTTGACAGCATGGGATAATGATAGGCAATAACATAGTGTACAAAGAAACTAGTAGAACTTACGCAAAGGCTGTGTATCCAGAACCAGCATTTGCAGCAGATAAAAGAGAAGCATGAGTCCCAACTGAAGACATAGAATCCTGTCCTCCAGACGGCAGAGGATTCCGTCTATCACCATCTACCTGTAATCAAGATGGAAATAAAAAAACATTTATGTCAGAAGCACCAATAACACCAGATAGGAATATAGCTCAATTGCTGCTGCAGCTTAAACATTAAGAACCTTATCCCATTTTGATTTCTTATTTTGTCTTCCCTCACGAGAAACAGCATCACCTGCTGTTGGCATGGAATGCAATGCACTGGATGGCACAGCTGGAAAAAAAAAACTCAGTTTAAGATTAATAGCACATATATGAATATGACGAAGGAAAGGAGTTTCTTTCAAAGAATTATTTAGTAGTTACATTCACTCAGAAAGTGGTCTCTTAACCTGGAATAGGCATTGCAATTTTTTGTGGAGCAGGCTGATGATTACCCCCAGAAACAAAATCAACCTTCGGGTTCTTCTTCCTCTCTTGCTCTTTTCTTTCCATTTCACGCTTCATATCAGCCTCTGCTTCACAGATCAAACAATTTACAATACGCTGACATTAAGAAAAGGCATTTTAGATGATTATAAAAAGGATCAGCAAAAAAACAGAACGAAAATGCAATTAGATATAATGCATAATAGGTTCTGCAGCACATTTCGGCAAAGAAAATACATCACATACTTTTATGTATGATATGCTAGCAGCCACATATAGTTCAATGCTTATTTCACAAGAGACATGGGTAGAAAAAGAAAAGAAATTCCAACTAGCTCATGTAAGCACATCATCGGGACAAACTACAAAATTTCTAGAGAAATAGCAAAAATGGCTTATCAAAAAAAAGCTTAATAGATTTCAGGAACAACTTTCCATGATATTCCAGAACGAAGGGAAATAAAAAATGACTGCATTGCAAATCTTTTAGATTTAGACTTGACGAAAGGCTGTGTATTGAATTAAGGTGAAAAGAATACTCAATAATTAACGAAGTTTGCCATAGCTAACTTGGACTGTATAAAGATCTATTGGTAACCATTTGTTTAACACACAAATACACACATTACAAATCCGGAAGAAGCAATTTGCATGACCTAGGCATTCCCAGGCAGATTTGTGTTTACTATTGTCTATCTTAAGAAACATAAGCATCCTAGACAGAAGAGTTGTACACAGAGCTGCTGGTAACTTATTTCTCAAGGAATGGAGTATCCACACAGATCTAGCGAGACCCACTCGAACTACTTTGCATAAGATCTTAATGTATGTAAACATGTGATACAATGATCTGTTTACCAAACTGTTATTTACGAATTGTGGGAAGGATGGGCCAGGTGCAGGGTGACTAGCAGTGAAGGTTTCTAGTTTTATTAGGTTACTGTTATCTCCTGTTTCTTGGTATTTCCAATTTATTAGATTTAGAATCCTATTAGTATAATAAGAACTAAGAAGAGATATGTGGGTGTGTGCATGATCTCCTAAACCTAGTAGAACTGTTGGTATATATAAGTATCATATAGGGGAAGAATAAATCAATCAATGAATTAAGAAATTACACCGTATGCTACTGAAATTTTGGGATCTCTCTAACGAACCCTAAACGAGATCTGGCATTCTCTTAGTCGAATGCTACAACTATCTCATCCCATAACGAGATCCAGAAGCGGGTTCATAACACAAACTCACATAAAATAAACCAATACTTTCTAGCAATATAGCAAGAAACAGGAAAGAGCTAAAATGTACGAGACAAAAGTCTATCCAGTCCGACCAAAATCATAAGAAATCATAAAATACCCTATAGTGGTATTTTCATACTGAACCCCAAATCCCTATGCGGAATAAGAAGATTAAAAATAAAACTTTAAAAATCACAAAACATGTTGCCTATCATACATGACATTAAAATCTCTAGAACGAGCGAGAAAGAGAGAGAACTGTGAATGACCTATTTCTTCAACGTAGTCGCTTTTGTCATATCCATGAGGATCAAATACGCCTTTAGAGAAAAAAGACCCTATCTGG
>JAYMSU010000226.1:0-16133 GCA_036897765.1 Erodium chrysanthum | reverse complement strand
AAAGTTAACCAGATGTCTGCTCGCAATGGTATACACATGGTGTATCCTGTTGAGGGCCCATATTTCCTCTGCTCGGCCCTTTGAAAAAATAAGACAATCATCCGCGAAGATGAGGTGGGATACCCTCAGAACGGTCCGGGTGCAGGCAAAGCCGTCGATTTTCCGACGCCCTTTCGCTCCCTAAAAGAAAGTCGACAAAGCTTCAGCACAAGTGATAAACAAGATCAGAGACAACGGGAACCCATGTCGAAGTCCCCGAGAGGGCAGGAACTTTCTGCATGCTTCCCCATCAAGTTTAAAAGAGAAACTCGTAGTTGCGATGTAGTCCTCAACTAGACGTCGAAAATTCTGGGGGAAACCCATCCTGGTCAAAGTTTCTATAAAAAATCCTCATTCCATCCGATCATAAGTCTTGCTCATATCTAGTTTGATTCTGCACCATCACGAGAAGCCCCCACAATTCGTGCTCAACAAATGAAGAAGCTCAAAAGTCAAAATCACATTGTCCGTGATCAAACGTCTCAAGATGAAGGTGTTTTAGATTTCGTCAATAACCGAACCAAAATAAACTTTGTCCGAAATCCAAAATAAACACGCCAGTTGCTTTAATTTGCTTCAATTTTTAATTCAACCGAAATCGAATTGTTAATTGTTTGCTTACAAGAACATTAAACACCGTATCACAATGTTTTTTATATGGTGTAGTATGATGAGGTGACAACACATGCATGAACCTTATTAATATGTTTAGTGCACAACTTTTCTTTTATTTTTTTCGAACAACAACTTTTCTTATATTGAATAAAACAGATTTATCATGAATGTGGTGGACATCGTTATCACACTATTACAATAAATGTGTCGCTAAAGTAAGAAGACCGTAATCTTAATTTTGGGTTTCACAAAATCATCATTTTGTGACGGAGGGTATATATGTAACCAATCGAATGTATACAGTTCAATCCAGAAAATAGTAAAAATCTGGGTATGTACCCTATCAAGGTATTTTTCCAACTTCAATTTTTGTAGCACGAGTGTAATTCAATATTATGTTGTTTAACAATAACAGTGGTGTCAAATCAACCAAATAAATAATTAATTAAAATGAGATTAAGTGATTTAATTTTATTTGATTAATTAATTAATCATATTTGATCATAATATTATATCTGATCCTGACTACGAAATAATTTATACTGATAAAATTAATTGGCCTAATTAATATTATTTTGCCTTAATTACATTATTTACCCTAATAAATTATGTAGTAAACCATCTTTAACCTTAAATTATCTTAATAAATAAATGTATTACCCTGATAAATGTTTTATCTAGTTATATTTCTACACTCCTCTTCTTCTTCCTTTAACAAAAACACAAAAAAAAACCTTAATCCATCAACATTGTCGCTGCTGCAAACGAAACTGAGCACTCGCCGTCGCCACGTATCGCCATTACAGCCTCCCTCCACCCGCGACTCGTTTCTCTTGCTTCGATTAGACCGTCGAACCATGATTCGGCCCAAATCGATCGAATCAAAATAAATCAAGATTTTCATTCGACACTCTCTCCACAACGTGTCGAATCCGACGTTAAATCGAATATTCAACTTTGGATCGAACCACATTGTGGATGATCCTACACAATGTATAAAATAAAAATAGTTGTCGCTAAATGTGACAATATTGTCACTCATGCCTATAGCCTACGAATAAATTTACTTGCATGGCTGACCCATAAAAATCTTAATTTATATTTACAAACCAAAACCATAAAACTATTCAAATCCACTTAGCATGAACTAACTCTCTTGTTCCACTGTTTCCTAATATATCAATCAAAATCTCTATTGTTTACGATTAGTATGTAACTAAATTAGTATTTAATTGTTGCAGACAAATATGAAAATGGTGGGCTGATAATGAAAACTGCATGCTTATGCTTTTATTGAATTAAATGCATTTCGCGTGACCTTTCATCGTCACGTAACCAATATGAATACCACTCCAACACGATATAATCATTTTCACCAATTATTATTATTTCCTTGTTGGTATAAATTAACCTCAAATATTACATTTCTTCTTTTTTCAGCATATGAACTATTTTTAGGCCCGGGATGAGAAAAGTAACACTTGATCATTTTGATGGAAGTGGACAAAAGTTTATTCAAAATCTGATGAATCATCTGATTCAAGATATGTTAAAATCATATTATGAATTGTTAAAGTCTTATCCAATCTAAAATCTCGAACTGATAGATGAATGTCTCGTTCTACTTATTGAGTGATTTCATACTCCAACACTCCTCATCACGTGTAGTACTGTACTTCTACACGTGGTCCATAATAGGATTGGATATATACATATGGACCAGACAGACACATGGTGGATGGAGTCGAACTAACTCTGATAACATGTGAAAACTTGTCTAACCCAAAAACTCGAACCAACTCTGATACCATGCATATTTATATTCATGTGATAACATTATTTATTTGATGAGAGCAACAATAAATGCATCAAATTGATAATGTAAGAGAAGGAGCTGGAAATATACATATGAACTGTTTCTGTATTTTGCCTCCTCTTAAGGGAACTAACTAACCAATCAACTTGTCTATTTCAAACAATTGCTAGAAATCTCCATTCCAGCTTGCCTCATTAACAAGTAACAACTGGGGCTCATCAGATCAAGAACACTCAAGAAAATTATTTAAATTTATTTCCTACTCAAGAATCCTCCAGAAAAAATTATAATGAAGTTTCAAACAAGATCTAAAGATGACATAAAAGGTATATATTTTATTTCCAGATGTATCAAAACAGTTCTTATTCAAAATTAAAATAGTTCAACGTTTGCCACAGAATTTAAATTGATAAAAGTCTATGGCAGACAAATTGCATATTTTTTTGTAGAGACAATAATAAACAGCTGAGGTCATGGTTCTTAGCTCACTGGACCTTTCAAAGAAGTTAAAAAGAAAATATCTTTGTATAACAACCAAAGATTTTCTTTATTTATTTTGTTGTTCCATTTCTAGAATGTGATCTTGAAATGGCAAAATTGTATGGTTAAGAATTGAGAAAACCCAATTGTAGTATTTTCCATTTTGATTGGTTGGGTAAGCTACACAATGACTCATGCTCATGTTGCACTACCCCACAAGCAAACCTACCTAGCTTCCACCACCTACACAAATAAGCTTCTTTCTTCCATCAAAGATATTTTTTACTTCACTCTTATCAAATGGATATATCATATATTAGATGGTGATTCAGTTGTAAATATTGTAAGTACTTGTCATTCCTTATTAAATTAACATCGTCATCATAACTCCAACTCTAATTACCACATCACAAACTTAATTCTGTCCACATGAAAAACACAAGTTTAAGACTTAGGTTAAGATTTAAAACATGTGTTAATCGAAAAAAATTGTGTGTCTATCGAATAGCACTAAAATTGGTCATAAAATGCATGCATCATTAACCTAATAATTATGCATAGAAAGAGTATATGTTTTCTGTTACATGTTAGCTATACATCACAAATATTATTATGAAAAATCTGGAGGATGGTTACGTTTAAAGCTGGACTAATACATATTAATTAAATCACGTATTCATGAGATTAGGAAAGTGTGAAGAAAAACAATTTTATTTGGCCCCATGTTTTGGGGCTTGTTCCAACTAAATCTCAAATCAAACTTATAACTAAATTGGGGTAAGATGAGGTGAAATATATATACTGATCATAGATTGTATAGAGGACATGAACAATATTCAAGAAGAAGAAATTGGACACTACAAACTCTTCTCATGTTCTGTCACTGAATACATGAAACATATTTTACCAGCACCAAATAAAAGACCAGTCATAGAAAAATCGTAAATTACCTTAGTCCATTGAACACCAAAATAATATGGAGCTTGAATTGGCTTAACCTATCCGAGCGCATTGTGTGTCATTCGGTCACTTGTTGTCGTGTTTGGATCAACTCGAATAGGTGATCTTGACGGATATGATCCTTCAAAAGAAATGATCTAAGCATACATAGTCAGTTGTGTGGACCCAAAAACCAGTTCTAGACGTCGCACTTTCAAACAGAGAGAAGCCTTCCTTTCTACTGTTTCCAACAGTAGACTTAAATTGGTTTTGGTGGGCCTAATAAATTCATGGGCCTAAAGTTATGGGCCTACTCCAATAACATGGGTCATGAGCCCAATGTAAGATCCAAAGCTAATTTGAAACCAATGTCGAAGATCAATTGGGTTGGGCTCTGGATGATTGGCTAGGACAGAAAAGTAGGGATTGGATAGACACTTGGGCTCAGAGTGTCCTTCTACGCACCCTGCGCACGATAGCAGTCAACTCAGAACTAGGGTCGGCAGTTTTGCCTATAAATACAACCTTAGGGTGCTCTCTCTTGTTTCGTTGGACAATCCTCTCTGAGAGCTCTCGAGGATCGGAGATTTGATCTCTACCTACGACCCCCAAAAATCGAAAGCACAAATTCGAGTACACCAAACTTAAACCATAAAAAAGAAAAAAAACTGACTCGTTTGATTTGATTTGAGCTCTTCTCCGTTTCTTCTTCTTCCGAATCTCTAGGGTTCTTGTGTTTTCTCTACTGGGCAGCCATGGATATGCGCTTTCCCTACTCGCCGGCGGAGGTGGCCAAGGTCCGCATGGTCCAGTTCGGCATACTCAGCCCCGACGAGATCGTAATTTCTCGAACTCTTTTTCTCTTTGCTTTACTGCTTTCTCTTTGGTCTGATTGGTTGCCGAGTAAATCGTCATTGGGATCTGGCAACTTGTAGTGGTTCACTATCAGTTGAGCCACTCCAAGTTGTTTTTTCGCTTCCTTTTCTGCTTCCGAAGTGTTTCTGAAGTCGAATTGGGGAATTAGGGTTTCTTGATTCTTTCTGAGCTTCTTGTTGTGTTTTGTCCGCAGAGGCAAATGTCTGTGATACATATTGAGCACAGTGAGACCACGGAGAGGGGCAAGCCGAAGCCAGGTGGACTGAGTGATCCCCGGCTGGGGACGATTGATAGGAAGATGAAGTGTGACACTTGCACGGCCAACATGGCGGAGTGTCCGGGCCACTTCGGGCACCTTGAGCTTGCTAAGCCTATGTTCCATATCGGCTTCTTGAAGACTGTGCTTTCTATTATGCGATGCGTTTGCTTCAACTGCTCTAAGATTTTGGCTGATGAGGTACGGCTGTGTCTTGGTAGCAGGGTAGTTTTGGGTCTTAGTTGCAGTGGGATGCAGTGAGTGTATTACATGAGTTTTGAAATGGAGCTACATGCTGGTGAATAAGTATTTTAGAAGCTAACAAAAGCAAACAATGAATTAGAAGATGGAATGATGCATTTTATTGTCTTATGTGGAAGCTGCAGCTGAATATAAATGGTTTTAACTAGAAGATTGAAGTAAAAGAAGAAAATATGTATTGGTTTAAATGTCAATGGAAAATGCAGACTTAAGTGTTAGATGTATTGGTAAAGATTTCAAAAGATGAATGGCATGTACGTAAGTTACCTTTTTTGTTCACCTCCAAAAATTAGGTCATTAAGTTAGTTGTGGTTAGTGTTTAAAGTGCTCCTTAATGTGAGTTTCATCAACCATGTTCATTTATGCCTAGATTTAAGCTCCTCTTCACACCGTATCATGTTTTGGATATTGCAATCTTTGTACTTGATCTTTGCTGTATATTTAATAAACCTGTTTTGTACTTTATAATCATCATTTTTTTTTCCATTCTTGAATCTAAATGCTTATAGTCATTGCTGATTGGTTGAGAGCTTTCAACGGGTCTGTTTCTCTTATAAAATTTATCTTTGCTGTGGTGAGATTAAGATTATGTAATTCGTGGTTAAGAACTCATGCCATTCGACTTTAAAATTGGTGCAGGATGAGCACAAGTTTAAGCAGGCAATGCGAATAAAGAATCCCAAAAATAGGCTTAAGAAAATCTTAGATGCCTGCAAGAATAAAACAAAATGTGATGGAGGTGATGATATTAATGTTCAAAGCCAAGATACAGATGAACCAGTTAAAAAGAGCCGTGGTGGCTGTGGTGCTCAACAGCCAAAGCTCACTATTGAAGGTATGAAAATGATAGCCGAGTACAAGGCTCAAAGGAAGAAAACTGATGATCAGGAACAGCTTCCAGAACCTGTTGAAAGAAAGCAAACACTTACAGCAGAGAGGGTGAATCATTCATCATTGCTAGTCACTAATTTTTAATGCACTGTTTCATGCCTCTGACATTTTGTTGGATGTATCTTAGGTTCTTAGTGTTCTGAAGAGAATAAGTGATGAAGACTGCCAACTGTTAGGCTTGAACCCTAAGTATGCCCGTCCGGATTGGATGATTTTGCAAGCACTTCCAATTCCTCCTCCTCCTGTTAGACCCTCTGTGATGATGGACACTTCTTCTCGCAGTGAGGTAGGGTTCTTTATTGTTTTTTATCCTACATATATTGGACGACCAAATGTGCCCTTCTAATGTGACTAATATGATCACCATTAATTTTGGGTTGTTTATTTTATCCAATTCTAGGAATCAAGTGATTTGATGTTGCAGGGAAAGACTTCATGATGTTTCCAATGAATTCTGATTATTTTTTATGATCACTGCAGGATGATTTGACTCATCAGTTGGCTATGATTATCAGACACAATGAAAATTTGAGGAAACAAGAGAGAAATGGAGCACCTGCACATATCATTTCAGAGTTTGCACAACTTTTGCAGTTCCACATAGCTACATATTTTGATAACGAGTTGCCTGGACAGCCAAGGGTATAGCTGCTTCAGTTCATGATTTGTACTGTTATATTATGGTATTGGTATTTATTATCTGTTTACTTACTAGCATTATTTTTTTTCTCTCTTTTTCTGAACAGGCCACACAGAGATCAGGAAGACCTATTAAGTCAATTTGTAGTAGGCTGAAGGCAAAGGAAGGCAGGATTAGAGGTAACTTGATGGGGAAACGTGTGGACTTCTCGGCCAGAACTGTCATAACACCAGATCCAAACATTAATATTGATCAACTGGGAGTACCTTGGAGTATTGCTCTGAATCTTACCTATCCAGAAACTGTGACTCCTTATAATATTGAAAGGTCTGTATTTTAAGAACTTTGGTTTCTTATTGTTATAAATTTGTGTTTGCTGTTTGTTATAAGCATGTAAAGTTCCTTGAAAACAGGTTGAAGGAACTTGTTGAATATGGTCCCCACCCACCACCTGGGAAAACTGGTGCTAAGTATATTATAAGGGATGATGGTCAAAGGCTTGATCTTCGCTACTTGAAAAAGAGCAGTGATCACCATTTGGAGCTCGGATACAAGGCAATGCCTTATATTTTGTGTGTTTTTTTTTTGCTTGCATATTCTTGCCTTGCAACTTCCACATTCAACTTGATTGTCGTTGTGTTTGCAGGTGGAGCGGCATCTAAATGATGGAGATTTCATCTTGTTTAATCGTCAACCTAGTCTCCATAAAATGTCCATTATGGGACACAGGATCAAGATTATGCCATACTCCACTTTCCGGTTGAACTTGTCTGTCACTTCTCCTTACAATGCTGATTTTGATGGTGATGAAATGAATATGCATGTTCCTCAGTCATTTGAAACTAGAGCAGAAGTATTGGAGCTAATGATGGTACCTAAATGCATTGTGTCTCCCCAAGCAAATCGGCCTGTTATGGGTATTGTCCAGGACACTCTCTTAGGATGCCGTAAAATCACCAAGAGGGATTCATTCATAGAGAAGGTATATATCATGAAGTACTCGTTATTTATTTTTCTTATGCTTTCACATATTTTTCATCTCTACTTCTGTTTGTTGAAAGGTTTGGTTTCTTCTTGGTCCAATAGAAGTTGTTTAATTGCTACTGATTTTTTTCAGGACGTTTTTATGAACATACTGATGTGGTGGGAAGATTTTGATGGAAAAGTCCCCGCCCCTGCAATTTTAAAGCCTCGACCGATTTGGACTGGGAAACAAGTTTTTAACCTTATCATACCAAAACAAATAAATCTGTTGAGATATTCTGCTTGGCACTCTGAGTCTGAAAGAGGATTTATAACTCCTGGGGATACTCAAGTTCGAATAGAGAAAGGGGAGCTGCTTTCAGGAATCCTTTGCAAGAAGGCAATGGGGACATCTACTGGAAGTCTTATACATGTCATCTGGTATGTATTTCAGAGACATTGCTGTTGTTTTGGCCTTTGGATACTCTTCTGATTTCCAGTCAGTTTTGCTATCTCACAAGTTAAGCTAAAAATGATTCTGATCCTTTAAGTTTCTAGAGTTGGAGCTTATATCCTAAAGAACTCAACTGATTGATTTGACTTCATTACCCCGACCTGATATTGTTATGCTTTTGGTCTAAATCTTAATGGATACAGCCTTTTCTTGCTTCTTACCACGTAACTTGAAATTTCTTAACTTATTTTAAACACTCTAGTCCTTTCAACATTTTCCATCTTTTGCTTGACTTTGTTAATCTGTACAGGGAAGAGGTTGGTCCAGATGCAGCAAGGAAATTTTTGGGACATACTCAATGGCTTGTCAACTATTGGCTTTTGCAACAAGCTTTTAGCATTGGGATAGGAGATACAATTGCTGATGCAGCAACGATGGAAAAAATTAATGAAACTATTTCTAAAGCAAAGGAAGATGTGAAGCAACTAATCAAGGATGCCCAGGAAAGAAAGTTAGAACCCGAGCCAGGACGAACTATGATGGATTCCTTCGAAAACAGAGTGAATCAGGTGCTTTGAACAGACCGCTTGTCTATTTTCTTCTCTGTCTGATACTGAATGCTAACTTCATTGTTTTTTTGGTTGTTATCTTTTAGGTGCTAAATAAGGCCCGTGATGATGCTGGAAGTAGTGCCCAGCAGAGTCTGGCAGAGAGTAACAATCTTAAGGCAATGGTTACTGCGGGATCTAAAGGAAGTTTCATTAATATATCACAGATGACTGCTTGTGTGGGTCAGCAAAATGTTGAGGGGAAGCGAATTCCCTATGGTTTTGTTGATCGAACCTTACCACATTTTACCAAGGATGATTATGGGCCAGAAAGTCGGGGGTTCGTGGAGAACTCATACTTGCGAGGGCTAACCCCACAAGAGTTCTTTTTCCATGCCATGGGTGGTAGGGAAGGACTTATTGATACAGCTGTCAAGACTTCTGAGACTGGGTACATCCAGAGGAGACTGGTCAAGGCTATGGAGGATATCATGGTTAAGTATGATGGCACTGTAAGGAACTCTCTAGGGGATGTTATTCAATTTCTCTACGGAGAAGATGGTATGGATGCTGTCTGGATAGAGTCGCAGAAGCTAGATTCTTTAAAGATGAAGAAAGCAGAATTCAACAGAGTTTTTAGATATGAGATCGATGATGAGTTCTGGAATCCAAGTTACATGTTGCCTGAACATGTTGATGATTTAAAAACTATCCGAGAGTTCAGAAATGTTTTTGATGCTGAAGTTCAGAAGCTAGAAGCTGATAGGCTCCAACTTGGAACAGAGATTGCCACTACAGGTGATAATACTTGGCCAATGCCTGTCAACCTCAAGAGGCTTATATGGAATGCACAGAAGACCTTTAAGGTTGATTTACGAAGGCCTTCTGATATGCATCCAATGGAAATTGTAGAGGCTGTGGATAAACTTCAGGAGAGACTGAGGGTTGTTCCAGGTGACGATTTATTGAGTGTGGAAGCGCAAAAGAATGCCACCTTGTTCTTCAACATTTTGCTTCGTAGCACTTTTGCCAGTAAAAGGGTGCTGGAGGAGTACAGGCTTACCCGCGAAGCTTTTGAGTGGGTTATTGGTGAAATAGAATCTCGCTTCTTGCAGTCACTTGTAGCACCAGGTGAAATGATTGGTTGTGTTGCTGCACAGTCTATTGGTGAGCCTGCTACTCAGATGACTCTCAACACCTTCCATTACGCTGGTGTGAGTGCGAAGAATGTCACTCTTGGTGTCCCTAGGTTGAGGGAAATTATTAATGTTGCTAAGAAAATCAAAACACCTTCTCTCTCAGTCTACCTGAAGCCTGAAGTTGGTAAGACGAAGGAAAGGGCAAAAAATGTTCAGTGTGCTTTAGAATATACCACTCTCCGTAGTGTAACTCATGCAACAGAAGTTTGGTATGATCCAGATCCAATGAGCACAATAATTGAAGAGGATGTTGATTTTGTGAAATCATATTATGAGATGCCTGATGAAGAAGTTGCTCCTGAAAAGATCTCTCCTTGGTTGCTTCGTGTTGAGTTGAATCGTGAAATGATGGTTGATAAGAAGTTAAGCATGGCTGACATTGCAGAGAAGATCAATCTTGAATTTGATGATGATTTGACTTGTATATTCAATGATGACAATGCTGAGAAGTTAATTCTTCGCATTCGTATCATGAATGATGAAGCTCCTAAAGGTGAAATGAGCGACGAGTCTGCCGAAGATGATGTTTTCCTGAAGAAGATTGCAACTAACATGCTAACTGAAATGGCTCTTCGAGGCATTCCAGATATCAACAAAGTCTTCATTAAACAAGGGAAGGTGAACAAGTTTGATGAGAATGAGGGGTTTAAGCCGGAAAACGAATGGATGCTGGATACAGAAGGTGTCAATCTTTTAGCTGTTATGTGTCATGAAGATGTAGATGCAAGGAGGACGACCAGTAATCACTTGATTGAAGTTATTGAAGTTCTTGGAATCGAGGCAGTGCGTCGATCCTTGCTGGATGAGTTACGAGTCGTCATATCTTTTGATGGATCTTATGTGAATTATCGGCATCTCGCTATCCTGTGTGATCCCATGACCTATCGTGGCCACTTGATGGCTATCACTCGTCATGGTATCAATAGGAATGACACAGGGCCAATGATGAGATGCTCATTCGAAGAAACGGTTGACATTCTTCTTGATGCTGCAGTATATGCTGAAACTGATCATTTGAGGGGTGTTACAGAAAACATCATGCTAGGTCAGCTTGCACCCATTGGCACTGGAGACTGTTCCTTGTATCTCAATGACGAGATGTTGAAGAATGCCATTGAACTCCAGTTGCCAAGTTACATGGATGGTTTGGATTATGGCATGACACCTGCACGTTCTCCAGTATCTGGGACTCCATACCATGAGGGGATGATGTCTCCTAATTATTTGCTGAGCCCAAGCCTCCGTCTGTCACCTATTACAGATGCTCAGTTTTCTCCTTATGTTGGTGGAATGGCATTCTCTCCAACTTCTTCTCCTGGCTACAGTCCTTCATCTCCTGGCTACAGTCCTTCATCCCCTGGCTATAGTCCTACATCCCCTGGTTACAGCCCCACCTCCCCAGGTTACAGTCCCACATCACCAGGGTACAGCCCCACTTCGCCAACATATAGTCCTAGTTCTCCTGGGTACAGTCCAACAAGCCCTGCATATTCTCCAACTAGTCCTTCCTACTCACCCACCTCTCCCAGCTACAGCCCAACATCTCCAAGCTACAGCCCAACTTCACCTAGTTACAGCCCAACGTCACCTGCGTACAGCCCCACCTCACCTGCATACAGCCCCACCTCGCCTGCATACAGCCCCACGTCACCTTCCTACAGCCCCACCTCACCTTCCTACAGTCCTACATCGCCTTCCTACAGTCCAACTTCGCCTTCCTATAGCCCAACTTCCCCATCTTACAGCCCTACATCTCCGTCTTACAGCCCCACATCTCCATCATATAGCCCTACTTCACCAGCTTATAGCCCAACATCTCCTGGTTATAGCCCAACTTCACCAAGTTACAGTCCTACATCTCCGACCTATAGTCCAACATCTCCAAGTTACAATCCCCAGTCAGCAAAATATAGCCCATCACTTGCATACTCGCCAAGCAGTCCGAGGTTGTCGCCATCAAGTCCCTACAGCCCTACATCTCCAAACTACAGGTATGCTTTAATGTCATTTTGTTGCCAAGCAACTAGCATAGAAAATTACTAGATGTTAATTTCAAAACTATTGAAATTATGTTAATTGTTTTTATCTATTTTTGTTACAGTCCAACCTCACCATCGTATTCACCAACATCGCCTTCTTATTCTCCTTCAAGCCCTACATACAGTCCCAGCAGGTGAGACTATTCTTTTTGTTCTTTTCTTGTTTGAGGCTGTATCAATTTCATTTTGCGGAACACTTCTGGTCTTCACTTTAGCAACCATCATGGTTACATATGTTTGGCATTTATTTCTTATTTGCTATGTTCTAAGCTTTCAGTCCACATCATTAAAGAGCATGAACAGAAGTTCATAAATAGGTTCTAGATTATAATTATATTTGCAACTAATAGCTATTGAAAGTGAAATCATGTGAAAAATTATATAAAGTTATTAACCATAACCAATTACTTTGATTGACTTTAGAAAACATGATTTTCCCAGTTACTCTTGAGAATGTGATATAACCACTTCATGAAAAAATATGTTTGCCCAATTTTTTTTGACTACGTGGCAATATTCATTTCTACCTGCAGTATGGTTGTGGTTACAGAAGAGGGTTCAAATATATTTGCATCATTGATTGAGTATTTGATGCTGCACGCTTATTAATAATCATGTTTCTTAATACAGCCCATATAATTCTGGAGTGAGCCCGGATTACAGTCCAAGTTCTCCACAGTACAGGTGAGTGGATGCTACGTATCATTCTCAAAATGATAGTTCAGTGTTTCAGGGTACTCACCATCATAGTTGAATGATAGTTGAATGCATTGTTGTCTACATGTTGCAATAATTTATTCTCTTGTTATCATGCAGTCATAGTACAGGGTACTCTCCAAGTGCACCTGGGTACTCACCATCATCTACCAGTCAGTACACTCCACAAACAAGCAACAAGGATGACAAGAGCACTCGATAGATGTGTTAATCATAAAGAGCTAGAGTTTGCAAAGGTACAGTCCAAGTTGCAATTTTAGGTTGAAATCATCAAATAGTGAATTATCATCTACTGGCAATAGATGAATAAATAAAATATTAACTCACGGCATAGTCTTTTGGGATGAAATTAATCGTTACATGCTCTTTGGCGAAATATAGTATTACTTGGTGATGACTGGATTATGTTAGAGAGTTAATATTTTTCCTCTAAAAAAATGTGGTTGGTTTTATTTATTCATTATTGTATGATAAAAAGTTCATTGACCAATTATTTTCCTAGATTTTACCTTGGACCTGTTTTTCTTGTGTGATTGTCATTTGATTTACACAGCGTCACTGTATATGATGTGGTTGGTCAATGCTTGCACATTTTGAACTTCCTTGAGAGTACCTTAGATAATCAATTGTCATTGAATATTGGTTTGGAATATAATGGTCCTGTTTGATTTGCAGTTTCGACTCTAATTGAGTTGTGGAGATCCAGTCCTAAAATAGGATTTCAGCCTGGGGTTCACTTGAAGTCAACAGAACCGGTGATACGTTAACAAGTTTTTTTTATGATTCTTGGCAATGTGTTGGTCCGGAAAATTCAATGTACTATATTACTGATAGCAGCTGCTCTATGGCAGCTATGTTGGTAAAATTGTATTGTTTTTTGAAGTTGTTAATGACACACTTGTAGTTTTCTGCTTTTGGAGATTATGTAACTGACCAAGCATTTGAAGTGCTTAATCTTCTTCTGTAAGTGATCATGTATGTCTAATCCTTGGATCACCAGTATTGGGAAAATAGAAGTTTGATATATTGTATGATTTACATTATGTATTTTTTTGTATTGATTAATTATTTTCATTTGGAGGTTTAATTTTGGAAAATTCTGTGTTGGAAAAGTTGAATGGGAGTAGATGATGACAATCATGAACCTCCATTATCTGAATAAAAGGACTATCTTGAGCAAACTTTTCTAGGAAAAGATTATCTTTAATGCAAAGGGTATGTATGCGATCACTTACCATTATGAGTTCATAGGTAAGACGTCTGGTTCGTAAGTGTTAGGGTTCAGGTTCAGGGTTATGTTGTGTGCAAGAAAACTAACCGTACTTGATGTTGGAGGGTAGGGCGAACAAATTGACGGGATCTATTATATTTGAGACTGTCGTGTACAACAATAAACATCTTTGCATGTTAGAGTTCCAATATAAAGATCATTGGCAGGGGGCACCTTGATTGATTTGCAACCTTATCAAGGAAAGGTTTGAAATTATACGAAAGGCTTACAAGCCACACAATGGACGATATAAAAGAAACTTTGAGGTCGAAATCAGTTATGAAAAAACTTAAAGGTGTAGAGAAAAAGCGAATAAGTATGTCAGGACATTTGAAGAATCATACTCAAAGCTTCCCACTTCCTTGTACATGTTGAAATTGAAGAACTCAAACACGATGACAGATACTTGTGTGACGAATACGTTATAGTTAATATCGGACATAAATAATAGATGTAGGCCTAGTGTGGTGGTTAATGCAAATACTCGTTGACTAAAATAACATTATAACCTGGACGAGTGATTTCCAAATTTCTTTTGATCGAAGTTGATGGACGAACAAGATCTGATCTTCACGTGCAAAATGAGTAATAATATATATCCGTTGGGGGATGAATAGAAGTTACCAAAAAATGTGAAGCTACAGAAATTGTCAAACAAATTGAAATGAAAGTATAACTGAAAAGGGTAGAGTCAAACTTCTCAACAGTTACAAAATAAATACAAGTAACCACCAAAAAATAAATGAGACCATTTATGTGTATATATGCACTGCTCCTCCTCTCCCTCTTTGCCTCACTCAGATTCCCTCTCTTCCTCATTAATGTCCTGCCCCTTCTATTTGGTGAGTGAGTCTGTACCTTACCCTTTTAGTTGATACATCTAACTTCAATATGGTACCAGATTTGATTTAACATCGAGTATCCGTTTGTGTTTCTTCCCCCAATAATTCTTGGTCGACATGTAAGATCTGTTGTGTTATCCGGGTATTGCTTAACAGCTTATCATAACGGTTGATAGACATGTTATTATAGTTTTATACGTTAACCGTTAGTCCAAACGAAAACACATAAACCCGACATATGTATTTATAGTAGGGTTACAAGTATAGTTGATGGATTGGAGTTTTGAGAGAAACCCTAATGAGGATTATAGGTTTTTGGTTTGGTTTCTCTAGAGCTGATTCAAATTACACACACCAAACAAGTTGAAAGTGAATTGATGGTGAAAAGTTTGGAGGAAAAGAACCAAGGGGTGGGCAAGGGTTAATGCAGTGGACCAGCTTTGGTACCATACCCACACCTCTCTTCCCTCTTAAAACCTCCATTTCTCATTCACTCTCTTCTCTTCTTCTATTGCAATCCCTCTTCTTCTTGCGAAGTCCTGATTTGGTGTTTTTGATATGAAATATGTACTGTAATATTGGCTTGGTTCACTCAGACAATGCATGAAACACGTATATGTGTTTAGTTGATCTGATTGAGCCGTGCCAATATCACAGTTATATTTCATCTGTCCACGTGGAATCCATACAGAAAAGGTAGTCTCGTCTTCTCTTCTTTGTATATTTGATTCTTTTGGTAGGATATTCCGTTTAGGATTTGTGTCACATGCGTTGATCTTTTCTTTACGTGTCATTTTATTTCTACATGTATATATATATTATGAATTTTAATTGGTTTCTTAGGCATTTGAACTCTAATTTGTTACATCCTTTACTATCATTTATCACCGGTTAATTTTTATCTCCTTTGAGACTTGATTCTTAATCACCAAACCAAGAATTTGACCACAAGATCAATTTGAATAAATACACTTTGAGTACATATCTCTAAAATGTAAAATCTCTCTTCATCTTTTTTGTACAAACAAGTGAACACAACCAACAAACTCTATCGATCATCTGCTCTTTGTTTTCTTCTGTAAATGTTTGTTTCATAAGTTCCATTGTCGCACAGGTGTAAACAAACATGTTCATTTTGCTTACATTATGTAAATGATTTCTTGTCAAGGGGCATGCTTGTTGGCAAAATCTCTGAAAATATATATTGCAGAGGAGAATGCAGTTATATATCTTTCTTTCAGTCTATACTTTCCACAGTGGATCAATTTTAATGGAATTAAATCATTTT